>WYDI02013968.1:0-59885 GCA_009867235.2 Psittacus erithacus | reverse complement strand
AAGGACAGGTTGTGGGGGGAAAACAAGCAGGCTACATGCTTTGTCTAATTTACAACTAAGCTTAAACCACAACAATCACTTTCTTTGGCATGTTTAGTATTAAACAAAGTGTTCACATTCATATCCTTGGCATCAAGCATTTGACCCTGTTGCACATGAAACTCCCATGAATGTGCTAAGGAAATGTGTCATGCTTAAAAAAAGAAACCAAGAATAGTTGTAATGGTTTGCCATCAAGATAGAATGATATTGCAAGATACGCTTTGCAAAGGTTTGTGCTTTATGCGACACTCTTTCTTGGTTTCATCTATGAGTACAATGGAAAGGAATAGCCACATTAAATTTGCAGGTGACACCAACCTGGAAATGTGTTAAAGAACCAGGTTGCAATTCTAAATGACTTTGCAAAATAGGAGAAATGGTAAAAATATACAAAATGCTTTAATGAGTCAGGTGACCAGTTCATCTAGCCTAACATTCAGCAGCACTGTAGTAGAAGCATGTGAACCAAGCCACCCTTTGCAGTCCATATCCTTTATATTTCTTCAGCATCAACAGTCTTTGCATCAGGGTTTCCTGCAGGATACTGCAGCTCAGCAGTAGTTCAAGTGCAAGGCAGAGAAATAACCACCCATGTTGGGTGGGGTTGGTACTGATCACAGGCTGAATGTGGTAGACAGGTTTGGAATCAAGGCAAACATTGCTTTCAACTGAGTCCAAAGAGAAGTCTATTCTGCAAAAGAGATGAAGTAGTCCTCCTGCTTCATTTGACTAAGGATTCTGTAGCTAGTATGAATTTTAGGCACCATATATCAAGAAAGACTGCAAAGTGTCCATTGGAAAGCACTGTATGTGATTAGCGGCCTAGAAATATTGAACAACTCAAGTGGGTGGGTGAGGGGTAGAGAGAGAGAGGAGAGAGAAGGAGTCATTTGTTTTCAATGTGCATGGTACATGCATCGCTATACAAATACGTGTGCATATGTAAACAGATTTTCTAATGCTGTTCAGAATAAGTAAAAATTTGAGCTCAGAGAAACTATAAAGAGATTAAAATGAAAAGGGAGATTGTAAGACACAAAGTGAGGACATGTTTTTAATAGCAGTAACTTTACAAGGTGCTCTGGAATTTTTTTTTCCTCTCCTAGATAGATACCAACAGTTGCTGTGTTCCATGCATTTCCCAAGATTAGTAGTACTTGGAGCTGTACATGAGGCATTTTCAGCTTTTGGCATATTTACCACAGTATCATTGTAGAGTATGTTGGCAAATGTCAAGGAGGAAAGGTTATTTCTGCAGTAGCTCAGATACTAAGCTCTTGGCTGCATCAAGATGACAGTGAAAGGCTGTGAACTTGGAGCCTTTCTTCTCTGAAACATGAGGTAGGATTTATAAGCATTTGTGTACCAGCCTGTGCTTTTAAAAAAGAAAAACAAACCCAGTCCACTAAGGATGCTGGCTGCAGTTGTCACTGGAAGTGCATTCCTGTGAGAGAGCTGGAATTTTGAGGACAGAGTTTCTAGCCTTGCCAAGCACGATTTAGCTGCTTTTATTACCACTTTCTGACTTTGTTTTCTGAGTTGTTTTGTTTTGTTTGGGTTGGTTGGGTTTTTTTGTTAATACCAAGTAGCTAAATGTTGAACAGAAGTCTAAGAAGCTGCTTTATTTGAACCCTTTCTCAGTTTCAGTAGCTTCCTGGAAAGTATCAGTGTACAGTTCAGTTTCCTTGAATTTTTGCATTTCCAACCCAGACCATTCTGTGATTCTGTAGTTCTACAGAAACGGCATCCCATATTATGTGGAACTTCTAGCAAGCACAGTAGGAATCTGGAATTGGAACAAGAGGACTTTACAGTCCCTCTACTCAGGAAAGCCTGGGGCTCCTGGAGCTGCACTTAAGCCCCAGGTGCATACGTTTATTTCCCAATGTGGGGAAAAATCTGTTGGTATATTCCTTGAAATACTAATATTGCTCCACTCCTTATTTTATATAAGGAAAGTTAGGAAAATATTTCTTAGCAAGACAGCAGCAAAGACTAGGAAGGAGAATCTGAAACTTAAAAAGTTCCATTAGTCTTCACATGGTTATTTACCTGCATCAACACTGAAGATTTAATTTGTCTTTCAAAGGATATTCTTGGCAGCTCACATAGCATACCTGAAGCTATTTTAATTCCATAAATTTTAATAGAGGAAAAGGAAATAGTCATATTTTATGTTTTCCCCATCTTTCAAGTGTATGAAAGGATAGATATTAAGTTAAACACACTGGAGCAGCGAGCAGCAGGTCACAGGGTGGCCTCAAAAAGGAATTTAATGAGGTGAGATTACATCTCCCCTCATGGATTGTGCTTTTTTCATTTTGTGAACACATTATGAAATTCAACAGCTTGTCAATCGCACTACAGTTTCTTTGAAACACTGAGTAGGGTATGAAAGATTGTCTATGTGAATAGCTTATATTTGGGTATGTGTGCTGTGTTTCTTGGAGAGTCTCTCACCAGCCTTAGCCAAGGAGGGAGGAATAGTCGTGGTTGGAAATTTGCAGACTTTGCAACTGCTGAAAAATATTGTAACTATGTAGTGTCTGGGTTCACTATTTTTATAAGGATGTTGAATTTTGTGCTTGCTACCTATATGTGGAGGGAGAGGCACAAAAAACCTGTCCCTGTACATCTCTTTAAGCACAGCACGTCCTTCAGTCTGAAATCCCCCTCAAGCTCCCATTCTGGAAGCTGCTTGTTTTATATAGTAGTCTTTATTGGTCCTGTCCATTGAAGGGATATTGGGATAAAGAGAGAAATAGGTGTTTTATACATGATGCCATCTCCTTTTTTCAAATGCTTATGGTCTCATTTCCAGTATGTAATCTGTGTGATTGATGATCGGGCAGGCTGAATGACTGTTAGCACAAATACCAGGTAAGCTAGGTGTGCTTTAAACAAAACAATTATCCTATGGAATAGATAAAATATTTTCACACTTTGTGCACTCTCTTAAGAAGAAGCATCTTCAGACTAAAACAGATAAAAGCAAGGGAAAGGGACTGTGTTTTTACTGTAAGAGTAATGGCTCTGAGCCAATATGTAAGAGAATGCTTGACTTAAACCCTAATGTTTCTTGGATTGTAAAAAACTAGAATCAATGCAAAATTTATGCAAAGAAAAAAAAAAGGTATGAAATGTCATCTTCGTCCTGTTTATCCATTACTGTGCAATGTCTTTGATTTGAACATGCGTGTGTTTATTTGTGTAGACAAGCTGATAAACTGGCAAGCTGAAGAGATACTGCAAGTGGAAATTAATGAGAAGAGAGTGAGAAGGCAGGTATTGTTTTATTTGGGGAAGGTCTTTCATGCAGGAGAGAGATTAATTGCCCCAGATCTATTTCTGTGCATTACAGGAACTTTGAAAGGCAGCTGTATCTGTCTACATGGTCTTTTGTATCTGCCACTAGCGTTGCTTTTCAGGTCAAATAAGCATGTAACACCTCTTTTCCTCGTTCTGCAAGTTAACATGTGCCATCACTAGTACCCCACAAAAAGTCTCATATAAGTAAGACAGAAGGTTGCTACCAAAGAGCAATCACCAGGGTTATTTTGCTTCTGAGCTCAGCTGAGCCAGGACAGTTGACAGTCAGAGATCACTGGTCACACACTGCCGCTTTGTGGCATTGCAGCCAGCCCAGCTGATATGAGTGAAGGGGACAGAGTGCAGTTTGGTGGGGGTTAGAAAGGCTTCCATCCTCTCTGTTTAATGATAAAATGATTTTTTCCTGTGAATTTCATCAACCTCCAGCTCCCCTTACTTGGCTCCAGTGTCCTGTGCAGCCACTGGCAGTTTTTACTCAGTCTCCAGGCCCAGCTTCTTTCTGCCAGCTGTTTTCCCTGAGTTTTTTTCCAGGTAACTTATCTTTCTCCTCCCTGACAGCTTCTCCCATGCTTCAGTTCACATCTTTTCTCCTTTGGGGCCTGGAATAGAGGCTCTAACAGAGAGCATGGACCAGCTGAGCTCGTATTTCCTTCTCACCTCCCCCCCTGCATGGCTGCATCCATGGGCAGGCTCCTGCAGTGGGTGGTCACCTGCCTGTGCTGCACAGAGGTGGGGATGCTGTCAGCTCTGAAGCTGTAGAAAGGTCTGTTACCAAGTGTCCTCTTGGACTTGTACCTCAACAAGCTTAGCAGGGGTAGGGATACACCAAAATATATTTCTGGCATTGCCTCCAAAGTACAGGAATTGGAGCCTGCCCTGGAATTTTTTCAAACATGAGCAAAAAGTGTACTCCTGTGCTCAATTCTGTTCTAAGTCACAGCCAATCCTTTTGACTGGCTCTTCTCCTCATAAATTCAATATAAAGAAACCTTCAGCATGAAAAAGCCTTAAAGATTGTATTTTGTTGTAGTTCTAAGCATTTAAACCAGAGTTTAACAATAGAAACACTGATTTCTGAGGAAATCTTAGTACCACTTATTATTAACAACTCCTTGAATAGCGACTGGTATGTGTGTATGTGTGTGTATGTACAGGTGAGAAAGCAAATTACCAACAATGCTTTCTAGCCATGTAGCTTAATAAAAGTTGTATCTTGATCTGCGATCCATTTACACTAGTAAACCTGTACTTGTTTCAGTTTTAATGTGTACTAACAGTGTTTACAAATGCAATTCGTAACAATAAAATCACTACCAAGTCTCTGCAACAGCTTTCTTTTGGTTGCACTGGCAACCACTGCACTTGGCCTTAAACTCTGTACTAGTTCAAACTTCCTGTACTATTTTAAAATCCCCATATATATAACAAATAAACAAAAGCCCAGGATGGGTTCAGCGGTCCAGGGACACCGTGTGGTATTTCAGGCTGTTCTTTTCTGGAATATTTTGAGCTGTGAAAGAAAATTACTATTAGTTGTAAACTACCCAATGTGAGCCACAACTGTTGGCTTCCAGTTGTCCCCTACCACTAGCAGAGACAAATTAAATTGAAGTGCATTAACAACTGGCAGGCTCCAGAAAGTGTCCTGTGGGAAGCTGTGCTTCAGGCTCCATGATTCATTTCCTGCCTTTCCGCCGTCTGTCTACATTACCAATTCCTTGAGTTCTTGGCTGGATGCACCAGAGCTGTTAAAACTTGGGTGATATCTGTTTCAGTGTTGTCCAGCAAAACTAGTCCTGGAAGGATTAGTCGGGGGGGAAAAAAAGGGGGAAGGAAAAAAAATCTTGACTATTTAAAATATTTAAAATTATTTGGGCCTGTAAATATTGAGGCCAACATAAAGAACCATGGGGTTTAGTTGTTAATATGTGGTTTTGCCTCCACTTATAAGTGGCTACAGCACTGCCTTTGATGAAGGAAATTAACTGGATTTTGCAGATGGGTCTGAAAGTTCTTAAAAATATTCTTGATTTGGAGTATTAAAGCAGATGTTTAACAAAGAAATTGCTTCTTGTCCTGCTTCTCCACATGGACAAATGACTCTAGGAGTAGATCTTTTTCTAAACCTCTTATGTGCTACTGGTATGATGGGAACATGATATAGTTTGTGCACAGTTACTTGTCTAGTAATGGAAAGTCTGAGTTTTGACCTGATGCTCAGCTATACATCAGAAAGCACTAAAACTAAGCCAGTGTAGAAGTTGTGACTTGGCTGCACTACTCATTTGCCACTGGTCAAGGCTTTTGATCCCTTTTTGTTGCCTGTGCTGTTCTCCTGGCTGCAGTGGGCACATCCCCTTATCATTTGCCATGAGCCATCTGGAGTCCTGAAAATGAAGAGCAGTGAGAGACAAGTTTCAAGAAGTTCTTCCTCTCTTTGTGTCGGCATCCATCTCATCTGGAGAAAGGTGAATGCTGCCTGATACAGGAAAGGATGAAGTGAAAAGCATAGGATTTCTGTCCTGGGACAGAAAGGAGGCAGGAAAGGAAAAACTATTTTTGGGTACACATAAAGGGACTGCCTAGCTCTGTGAACATTTGGCTTATTCCTATGGCTCACACTGGAACTGAGAATGCCTCCAACACAGGCTAAGACAACCCACTTTTCATCAGACCCACAGATACGAATTCCTTCTTACCTTTGCAGTCAAGATCATATGAGAGAGCAAAAATCCCAGTCTTGACATCTCCACTTGAGTCAATGTCTCAAAATCTTTCTTGTTATCCATGCAAACTCAGGGACCCAGTTTCAGGTCCTAACTGCACTACTGAGGGCATATTCACAAATGCATACAAATCCCATTAACTTCATACTTCAACTATGTCCTGAGCTGTGACGCTACAACAGCTAAGCCCTTGCTTCTCTATTTCTTCCCTTTCAGAACACCAGTACTGGGGCTCCGACCTGCAACTTCCCAAAATGCCTTTTGAAGAAATCATGTACAATGATGAAAGTGCCTACAGGTGGCTGTGCACCTTAAAGAAAGTAGGAATCGTGATACTAACCGGCGCCGCTGCTAGGCAGGGAGAGTTGATTAAACTTGGCCACAGGATTGGGTTTCTGCGTCTCACTTTTTATGGGTGAGTTTGTGTTTTAATATCCCTGCTTTGCTGGCTATGTAACCACCTTTAATGTCCTTCACTTCGGCTTGCTGGGCCTGTTTTGTGGGTTAAATTAAGAAAAGCTGATTTTTTTTTTTTTCTCTGCATATTAGAAAATGTGGTGTCAAGAGTCTGTATGAGAAGATTGTTTTGCTGTGACAGGCAGGGTATGCAAAGAACAGCAACTATAACTGCTGAGAGAAGGAAAAATGTCTGAAAAGAGATGATGTCAAATAAAAGATAACTACAAGATAGCAGTACTTATCTATACCATGGAACAAAATCAAAAATCCATTGCCCTTTTGAAAAAAGGAAGTTATCTGTACTGAAACTTCTTCTTAGCCTGATTTCAAGTCATGGAAATAGGTAAGACCCAGATGATGTTATCGAGGAGGTGGGCAGAGTACCCATTCCCTGCTTCCAACTGAGTCTGCTCTGGAAAGCCCCAGCCAGTCCCAGCAGGTATTTTTAAAGACTGCTTTTTATCCAGAAGTAATCACTCAGCCTGCAGGAGG
This sequence comes from Psittacus erithacus, assembly GCA_009867235.2. Taxonomy (NCBI): domain Eukaryota; kingdom Metazoa; phylum Chordata; class Aves; order Psittaciformes; family Psittacidae; genus Psittacus; species Psittacus erithacus. The sequence goes on along the minus strand of WYDI02013968.1, from coordinate 52,836 downwards.
GCAAGCAGGAACTTGTAAATTGTCCTTCTGATGCTAAGAGGTGATAAACTGAACCTCCACCTCCTCAAGCACCTACTATGTGAGTCAAAAAATGACCATGGTAGCTCAGGTCTTCTGAACTGAGACAGTGACCTGCATGCAGCTAAGTGAAGAAGCAGTGTTACTAGCTGAATGTTGCCCTGTCTCTCACCCCCAGCTGTTGGGATGATTTTTTACAGTGTATATAAAAAACCTTATTACTTGGATGTGTGCTTTGTCTCCCTTCCCAAAAAAAGGGAAAAAAAAAGAAAAAAAAAAGTTATAAAAATAGCCAGTAACACTTAAACAAACTAGATAGAACATTAAAACTTAATTGTAATTTCTTGACGCCTGAATAGCTACCAAACCCAGAACATTCAGGGTTTCAGATATGAAATGTCTGAAAAAGATGACAAACTGCATTTACCTCTAGTTCAGAGAATGAGGAAACAAACTATGTTTCCTTATTCACATAACCAGTGTCTTCTCCTTTGTCTGAAACCCAAAAGCCAACAGTTAAACAAGCAGAAGTGGGTGAAAAACCTTCACCCTTGGCCAGAAAGACCACATTCCCTCAAGTTAGGAGGAAAGATTTTCTCCCCTTAAGACTCCTGCGTGAAGGCATATATGGGCCCTGCTGCAATATGCAACTCAGGTGAGGGCGGTAAAAGCGCACTGTGATACCAGGAAAATTACACTAACTCAGAATGTTAATTATGAGGTGAAGGGGAGGAAGGTGATCAAAAAGGTTCCTTCTTCAAGCTAGGATGCTTGAGTAATCTATAAATGTATCAGGCTAGTTAAGATACTGTATTTTTATTAAGGTGTGGCTTCCTCTTTCTGCTTACTGTGCCAGAAGGAAAAGTCAACTGGGATTCAGTCAGGTTAATCCTAATGAAATACATGGGAGCAGAGTCCCTTGCTTAACTCAGAAATCTCCTCCAGTGCTACACAACATTTTCTACCACTGAAAGCATTCCTAATGTCAAGCACTTCTACCTTTGGCAGTCTACTATGGTCTCAATTTAAAACTTGCATCATTATGAAAACACTGTTGCTTTCTATTTCTGTTTTGATGTGATTCCAATTACAGATACAAGATGATTCTTTGGGATATCCAATCCTGACCATATCTGAGGATGTTTCACAGCTTTCCTCAATACCTGAAGGGTGAAACATATGTCCTGTTTGCACCCAAACAGCTGCACAAGCATTTTAAAATAGGAACAAATATAGCAAACCCCAGATAAGACAAAAAAATGTTGGTTCTTTGTTGAAGCATACCACTAAAAGAAAATACTATATATCTCCAAAATAGCTCAGGCGAGAGGGGAAAAATCCCCAAAACCTAAATAACAACCAAAATCCCCCATACAGCCCCTTCAACACATACCACAGGTTTGTGCCTGGGTTACAACAAAACCTTTAGTGGTTTGCCTGGGTTTCCGGGATGAGGAACTCAATCTAGAAGTTCCTTGATCCTAAAACTGGAAAAGATCTTTAAATCTTCTAGACTAACTTTCTCAATGTGGCAGCCCACTGTGTTACACCTATTGTCCATCTGCTGGGCGCTGTAACATGCTTTTCAATAAGGTATTCAAAAGGTTTTGCTATTTAACTCAGCAGCATTGTAAGATTAACACAAAATCTACATTCTGCCTGGTACTCTGCCTCAGCCCTTCATCACCCTCGCTGTTTAAAATGACTGCCAAGTGTCTGTTAGAAGCTGTCTGCAACATCCAGCCTGTGATAACTCTGCTATGTTTAAGGGAGGCTGAAAAGTCCTTCACTGTATAAATGTGCATAAACGGTTAGAATAGAATTTCCTAATCTAAGTTCAGCTCCCAAGACTGTCCTAGGGATACTTCAGAATGGCTTTTTTTCCAGTTGAAAAAAAGTTACTCTTGCCCCTCACTGACTCTTCCCTAGCACAATTATAAACAGGAATGACTAATAAATATTTCACCTTGTTTGAAGTCAGCTTGAATGAATGTTCAATCTCTTAATAGATGGTTTCAATAAAAGTAATTTGTCAGGATGAGTTCTGAGTCTTTGATATCTATATATACACATATATATTTAAAAGTCTTACATCCTACAAAGAGCCTCCTGCCCATTAATGTTCCACACAAGATCAAGGCTGAAATGTGACCTTAGTCTAAACCATTTGAGCAAGTAATGGCTAGAGCTCCTTTCACTGTTTGAGTCAGCTTTACTTTTGGTGTTGATTAAACCTTATTTTTATGTTTCCTAAAGTATTAGGGTCCACAATAAAGAAGTGATGAAAGTCTGTAAATCTCCTTGCTTTTCCAAAACCTATTTGTTAATTCATGTATTTATTAGGCTGCAAAAAGAGGGCTTCAATGTTGTGGAAGTTTTCCAAATGCCTATGAATTCTGCATTTAAAAGAAAATATACTTAGTAGGAATATTTAGTTTAGTTGAGTTCAGGGTTTTTTTCTTTTTTGCTTTTTAAACACAGCTGTAGTATTGGAAAGTCTTGAAGTCTGGTTTACATCATCCCAATTAAGTCACCATGGTTAGATTTACTCTAGGTCATTTGGCAGTTGCTAATTATGTTTCTGTGTATGATTAGGTTGATTTTGCAATATTAAATTAAAATCTGAAGAGCATAAGATCAAAGAGAGCCTGACATCTAAAGACCAGTTTTGCAGACTAGTCTGGATTTCAGGTAACATATGCCAGCTCTGCCACAGGGTGAAGTCAACAAGCTGTGTATAGACCACAGTCCAGGGCTGAAAATAAGAGTGTCTCTTCCAGTGCTAAAGGAAGGGCAGTTATAAAAGGGATAGGATATGCACGATACAATGCACATATTAGCAGAGCCAAGACTTATGGGGAAGGAACCAAAACTGTTGAAGACACTTTCTTTTTCAGATGACCTTGCTAACTTGCAAGGAGATAAATTAACTGTACATACAAAGGCAGCCTGCTTTGGAGTTCAGAGCCAGACCTATGAGCTGATTTGGGACCAGTGTGATATTCCTTACATCTTGGCTTTCGCGTCTCCAGTTCAGACATCGTTTAGCTGTTTCCCAGATGCACTGCAAGGATGCCTTTGTTAAGGCTATACAAAAGCACACCTATTCAAGCTGCCAGAACTGCACAGCACAATTATCCTGTCAAGGAGATGTACAAGATGAGTTTCTTACCTCAGTAGAGGAGCCTTGACCCAAAGCTTTCTTGAGTCCTTAGAGGACACTGCCTACCAGTGCCATTGAGTTCTTCTGGCCTTAGATGAAGTCTATGGGAAACATTTTGCAAAAGCAAGTATCGTCTGCTTGCATGACTTTTTAGACTCTGGGAAGAGAAAGAGGGAGAAAATCCTAAAATACTGGAAAATACAAGCAGGATGGTGCAGCAACTTTGCATTGTTACATGTGGTGGTTCAAGAAACCATCCATAAAGTATTTTTTAAAAAATATAAGTCACAAAACTAGTTTCAAGTGTTTTAACACAAATGTGTATGAAGTGGTAACATGCTAAACATGTCAGAAATCAGTTAGAGAAATGTATTCAAACAGCTTAACAACCTAGCGCTGTTAAATGTGTATTTCATTACATGAAGACTTGAAAAAGCCTTTAATGGTTTTGCTTTATCTTTTGATATTTGGAGAGGATAAGTAAGTCTTTTATAAGGAACAAATTTCTTATTTTTTTCACCATGTATAGCTGGAACCCAGCCTAAAAGTTTTAGTGAGAAGAAAAGACTTCTTTCCTTACAGTATCTTTTTTTTCCTGATTTAACCTGTTTCATTTTCAGCTTTAGTTATTATAGTGCCTGGTCTTGGTTTTACATATTTTTCACAGTAACAAAACTCCACTGAGGTTTCAGTCTTAACAACAGACTTAGAGCAGCATTTTACAGTCCATCTCTTAGCCTCTAAAACAGAAATGCATTTCTTACATCCAACTCTGAGGTGGCTTTTACAACTGTAATAAATAATAACTTTAGGTAATTCCCTTTCTGTTCTGCTAGCAGCCAAAGACAAGGCCTACCAAAAAGGATAAAAAAAATAAAAGGACAAGTGAAAGGATACATTTGGAATTGTCAAGCTTGCCAAATAAAACATCACCTCAACAGGACCGTGAATTTTAAGTTGAAAGGTAGCAGCAATGAATATAACCCTGACACATGGGAAAACAAGACTTTTTTCTTGTCTAAATGCCTGTTTGGTACATGCTACCTAAAATGTCATTACTGTAAAAAGTGGAAACATTCTCTGTTTCAGCCATATAACACCACAACCGGTTCCATGCTTTAAAATTAACCTTTTTCTTTATGTTACAGAGGCACAACTCTGCTAACATGATCTCCAGCCGTATCACAATTAATTTCTCCAACTTCTCGTGCCCTAGATCTTGTGCTCCTCCCCTGTTCTGAGGCTCTCTCCAGGGCTTGGGTGGCATGAAGGGCTTCTTTTGGGGCCCAGCACCCCCACTGAAATAGCTGAAACATCTGCACCTCTCAGAGGGCTTCAGCTGCAAGAGGAGAACATGGGTCCCGAAATCTGTCTCTTATGAATGAGACTTGGATTTTTAACAACATGCAAGAACAGATGATTCACGTGTAACTTAAGTTTCTAGCGCAGTGGTGTTGCAAGGATAAGGAGGTACCAAACAGACTAGTGTTCTGCTCAGGGAGACTGAGCCCACATTGTCACTTAATGCAAAAAAATTACTACATCTACCTGGTGCTAAATTTTCTCCTCTGCCAATCAGCCTGAGCAACTGCTGTTGGAATCTGACCCTAATTACTAAACCATAAACCATTCCACCCCACTTTGCTCTCTTGAAGGGCCAAGAGTCCTCTGACGTTACCCCCACATTTTCTTCCTTCTTTACTTCCATTACTTCTCGTGTGCTCTGCCCATGACTGAGAGAGAGCTGAGTCTGACAAAGTAAGGTTGTTTCTTTCCACATTCAGTGCTGAGCTCCCTATTAGCATCTCTGACTTCAAGCCAGTAACTTGACCTTTGTCCAAAGCTCCTTGTGTGTAAGGAAAGCTATCAGGGACCAGCTCCGCCCTCAAAGCATAACAGCATGAAAGCACTGACTGCTTTTGCAAAACCTGACAATGATATTATAAAGCACTACCATTCTAGCAATTGCATAAATTGTATATAAATAAGATAATTAAAATGTGTTAATTTGTTTTAGAACCATCAAGTTACACTGGAGCCTTTTAAATTAAAGATATAGTGAACTTAGCTGCCTTCAACACTAATGACAAGGATGATTTAGCAGGCTGTGCTTTGGCTGTAAAACCTGGGACTATGGAAGTGTGGTTGAAATTATCATGCCTGAGTACTGATGTCATGTACTGATGAGTATGTGCTGTACCAAATAATACAAATTCTTTTTCCCAGTTAGTAAAACATATCTGCAAATATTCAATGGGGTTTTCCCTTGGCAATTTAAAAAAATTGGTTTTAGCATATTACATTGTTTCTATACTTAATAGAACTCCAAGAACAAAAGTGTTTCTATACTGTATAAAAACATTTTGGTCTGAATGTTCTTTAGCCTATTTTCTTCCTAAACTATTGTTTAGAAGTCATGCTAGACACACACCATCCAAAACATAATATATTTGGTCTATAGTTTTATATTTTCTTTTACATCACTGTGCTCCTGTGATGACATGGGATGCATATGGTGACTTACACTTTTCCAGACAAATCTCTGCACCTATAACACGTATCTGCTGAAAACTGTCTTCAATCATGTAAACTCTGTACAAGCAAAACATGTGTTTCTTGGTCTTAAATTCTCCTGTACGGTTGTCATTCAAAACAAATTTTGATTGTGCTGCAATATGATGTATTAATGTCTTTGTCATAAAACTACGATTTTTCTTTTGTTTCCCCTGTAGTTGCCAGTAAATTGTCTCAATCAGTTTGGTCAAACTTCAAGACAGAAACTACATAACAAAACAAAGGGCAGTAGTTCATTGAAAGAGCATCAGAGAAAGAGAAGAAAATACAAAGTCATTAACACTTTTTCATCAATACTTCTGACAAGGGCCTGTAGTGACAGGATAAGAGGGAATGACTTCGAACTGACAGAGAGGAAGGCTGGATTATATATTGGGAAGTTCTTCCCTGTGAGGGTGGTGAGGCGTTGGCACAGGTTGCCCAGAGAAGCTGTGGCTGCCCCATCCCTGGCAGTGTTCAAGGCCAGGTTGGACAGGGATTGGAGCAACCTGCTCTAGTGGAAGGTGTCCTTGCCCGTGGCAGGGGGCTGGAACTGGATGAGCTTTAAGGTCCCTTCCAACCCAAACCAGTCTGGGATTCTACAATTTCTATAAAGTTCTTTTTCCTTTAGCGGCAAGTCCTGAAGTTACAGGAAAGATCCCCCTGCAAAGGACAGTCTGTGTCTCTCTCTCTATGCAACCATAAATATATATATAAAGTTTTTAAAATATATTTTTTTAAAATTTATATAGCCTTTTACAATTTCATATTTCATTGATAAAGGGCTCCACATGGCAGGGAAAAATGGAACACTGATTAAAGGAAAGGGGCCAACTTCCAGTCTCTTATTTCAGAAGCATCAGTAATAAGATGATGATTTAACCTAGCAGACAGACATCTCTTGGTTAGAGTCTTCAGCTGATTCCTGCATTCAGCAAAGTACTGCCAATGGAAAGCCGTCATTCTTCTAGATGCTACACTGGGGCCAGATGTCCCTTGGCACACTTAGGTTTCTAGCTTGAACCTAGGACTGCTGAAATAAGCCTTCTCTGCTGGAATGGGGGAACACTGCTAAATCATTTTTTTCCTTCTTGTTGTACAATATTTTCATGTTCAAAGGTGTAATGGCTCTTTCATACTGTGATTTTACAGTTTCAATGTGTACTGTCTGGCGTGTTGGCTGGCTGTTTTAACCTGTTATCTCTTCTCCCTTTCATTATAAAGACCAACTTGGCAGGTGCAAGACAAAGCAGATGCTAACAATGTAGCTTATACAACCGGGAAACTATGTTTTCACACTGATTACCCTGTTCTGCAGCATCCACCTGGGGTAAGGTGAATCTACTGACTTCTTCACAACACAAAAAGGAAAGGGAAATGTTCCTATAGCATGAAATATGGTTAGCATTCAGTGACTCTGAATTTTGTCTTAAAAGAGCAATGTAAACATAACAATATATTGATCGTATAACAATTTATATACACATGGGTATGCACTATATCATAGAATGATAGAAAGATTTGGGTTGGAAGGGACCTTAAAGCTCATCCAGTTCCAGCCTCCTGCCTCAGGCAGGGACAACCTCCACTGGACCAGGATGCTCAAAGCCCCATCCAATATACGTTATGATGCAAGTTCTGCATAACAAAACCACTATGTATCCCACAATTTTTAAATTAAATTCATGGAATTTTGAGATTACCACCATATGAGAAAACACTAGTGTCCCATACGTGCTTTCAATACTGCTTTCATTATATTTAAAAAATTATTTGTCTAAATGCCATAGTCAAGTTGTGACATTTTAGGACTCATCTGTTCACCTCAGAAGGGGAATGTATTAGGAGAAATATGGTTAAGATTTTATATTCTCTCTTCTGTGAATTGACTGACATTAGATATTTATTTGCCATTTCATAACAGACAAAAAAAGGAGCATTCTGTAAAGCTGGACAACAACCATAGACAATATGTTTTCACCTAGTCCCTGTCACATTAAAGTCTAATGCATATTCATTGTAAATCTGGAAAGGAGTAGGAGCAGGTACAAAGGAACAAAGATCACCCTGGAAAAGTCTGCATCTGTAAAACTTTCCCTTCCAGTCTTGTGGAATACTTTATATCTGTTGTTTCTATAATTAAACAAAAAGCCAATGCGATTTATCCACAAGTACAAAATACTTCACACTAACATCACCTTTTAAAGTCATTCAGATATTGGTTCATTAATGTGGAGTAAGAATGGAACAGGGCTTCATTAATAGAGAGCAGATGTGAGTTACCTCATTGTCTTATCTGTGCCAAAGCCCACACTCTGCTATGAAATATTAGAAGAACATAACCTTTCTCATTCAAATGTGCTAGTAAGAAATAAAAGTATTAAAGTACACTGAATTATTTTGAGCATTATGCTGAACTCTTAAGATGTATTTCGTACAAATACTTGAAGAAATGGTTTTAAATAGATGACAATTAGCTTCAGAACTGTCCCATAAAAATGGTCTTAGGATTTCCTAGGTTTTGATATGACAACTATTTTTCCATGAGAGATCCTGATTAAAACCAAATCAACAACTGATGATTAGATCTAGCACAAATATTAGCTCTCTAGAATGTAAACTGAATTATCCCCTTGAACTTTTCCAGAGTTATTTTCCATGAAGTACATTACTGCAGCCCTCCTTAGCAGTGTCAAGCTGTGCTTGCCTGATGCAAGGCCAACTAAGGCCACAAAAGACAAGAGCTTGTTGCCATGTGCTCTCTTCAGTGGGAGCCCTGAGACCCCATGCCCCAAGCCTGTTGGCCAAAAGGAGCATGGCAGGAGGGCAGAAAGCTGCTTCATCACATGATTTAACTAGATATGTCCTTTCCAACAAGTCCTCCTTCTGCACTGTCAGTTATTTCAATTTCCCCCTTCATCACCATTGTCAGGGTCTGCAGGTCTAGCTGGTGAGGTGATTCTGGGACGAAGCCTGTTCTCTGCTCCTTTTTCTCCTCCCGTTTCATTTGTTTTGGGTTGGTTTTGTATTAGGTTTGGGGGGGGGGGGGTCGGGCAGAGGAAGCATAGTGTTTTGTTTGCTTTTTTGGTTGGGTTTTTTGTTTGTTTAGTTGGGTTTTTTTCTCCTAATGGTCTCAGAAATAGCTCACCATCATGGAAAGGAAAGGTGAAGCTGCTACCGTTGGTAGGACAGATGTGTTTTGTGTGGTTTGGCCAAGATGAATGGTTACACTTTGTGTGATGCTGGACTCTCTAACACCACGGGGAGTTCTACTGCCTGTGTCTGTAGCTCAGATTTACACTGGTGCCACCCAGAGCCCAATTTAGGCTTTCTGCTCTTACACCTTGGCAATTTCACTGTGAAATGAAATGAAACTGTATTAATCCTATTTTATCATGGAGATACTGGACCTGTTGCTTTCTATGACAGCCACCTTTCCCCTGCTGTGAGTGAATAATTCACAGCAGGTTTTGTTTCTGCAAGAGAAAGCTAATCCTCCTTGTTGAGATGAAACTGCATTTAAAATTACATGACTGCCACAAAGAAGGACTCAAAGGACAGAAGTGAGAACAGAGCTTTGCAGTTGGCTCTCAGGTTGCAAGCATTAGAAGACAGGCCACATGGGATGGATTTATGAACATGCTGCTTTAATTTTCTGCCTTTGTGATAGTGGTGGCAGAGTGCTGTGGAGCTACAGCAATGGGAACTCAGTCTCACTGAAAACCAAACTCAACCAAAAAGCCAGAGCCACAAATATAAGGGAACTGATACTAATGAACTGTTAAATATGCAAGCTAATTCTTGTTTATAATGAGATGTTAATTTTTTCCAGGTTCAGTTTCTCCACTGTATAAAGCAAACAGCCGCTGGAGGTGAAACTGAAGCTGTAGATGGATTTCACGCATGCAATAAGCTGAAACAACAAAATCCTCAGGCATATCAGATCCTGTCCTCTACTGCTGTAGATTATACAGATGTTGGGAGGGACTACTGTGATTTTGCTGTGCAATGTAAACAAAGGATTATAGAGTGAGCAGTTTCAACACGGAAAAATAAAATCCCTTTTGTACAGCGAGTTTTGTCTGCTCCTGCCACCTTGTGGGGAAACACTGGTTTAACTTGGTCTGTAATTATTCTGGGGGGTTGGGAGATTTACATGGTTTTGGTTTTGAAGCAAGTAGATTAAGAACTATATGCTAGAAAAAGATCAAATGCAAATATTTATAATCTCTTCTGAATTTAAAAAGGTTATGATTCTACAATTAAAGATCACAGAAAATATAATTTTGAGTTAATTAAATGTCTGCATTTTCTCCTGATCATCCTTAATAAGGCTTAATTATAAAATCCAGTGCAATAATAATCTGAATTTCACTATAGAAACATACTGAAATTCCAGCAGGAGAGTGCAGATGTTGTTTAACCATCTTAAAATGTTTCAGTAACATAACACATGTCTTTTCCTTTCCTTCTCTGTTTCCTAGTGTGGATTCCAGAGGCCAAGCAGTTCGCATCAATTATAATAATGCAACAAGAGACACAGTGTTTGACATACCAGCTGAAAAAGTGAGGCCTTTTTATGCAGCTCTAAAGGAATTCAATGATTTATTAAACTGTGCAGAGCTCAAGTTTACTTACAAGCTGAAACCAGGTCAGTCATTGCTTCTCCTTGCAATGATTTTGCAAATGTTTTTCCTAGCAGTCAAAACACTTGAGCACTGTTAGCACTGGTACTGAGAGGAGACTTCAGTCCTTCCAGTACTTATGGTATTTCATACCGTGTCTTTACGTTCTTCTTACAGATTTCTTTTGCCATTGCTACACTACAACAGAAAAGAAAAAAAAGGTGGGGGGAACAGGGGACGGGACAGGGACAGGACGATGACACGACAGTCTGTCTATTGATGAGTCCAATGTATCTTTATACTACATCAAAACCCCATATGTATAGGAAATTGTAACTTGTCATATCAGTAGTATCACAGATGGGAAATACCAGGTGTAAGACTGCTGTGCCACCCCAGTTCAGTGCGTGTTCATTAAATGATACACAATCACATACTTTTTCCTCTGCTTCACTTGATGCAGAGTATGGACATTAAGCCAAATGATATGGAGGTGGTTGTGGTGGTTATGACATTTTCCTAGTGGGGAACCTTCCCAATGGGGGCACATTCCCAATGGCTGAAGGAATTGCAGAACATCTGGAAGATGATACAGATGCACAATGTGCATAATGCTGAAGGAAGCTGAGCAGTGCCAGTCTTTGCTCAGGCGCCCAGCGCCAGTGAAATGCAGGCCGAATTACGGAAGGCTTTTGCTGCTGTGCTGCTTTTTCTGGGTGGCATATACAAGACATCTGGAGGCAGATTTGCAGATGTGCTAAGTGTTCTAAACTTCAGCTCTGGTTGTACAGGGATGTTTTGAACATAAAACACGCTGCAAATATGCCCCTTACTCTTTAAATTCTGTGCATCTATTTAAATACTTTGGCCTTAATCTCTGTTCTTTCATTCCTCAGCTATAAAATAAAGATATGAATAGTCCCTCATCTTTCAAAAGATGCTACAAAAGTAAATTCATTACTGTGTCTGACTACTTCATGTACTATGATGACAGTGTCTTTCAAATGTCGATGAGGAAATAAATCTCCCTCTATTGCAAACATGAAATAAAATAATTTATAAGATCACATAATAAATAATAAACCAAAGTACATCACATTACATTAGTACCATCTACCCCATCAATTAATGCACAAAAATGGTGGTTGAGGTGAGGGGAATAAGGGAGACATACTATAAGGATATTTAATTGGAGATTTATTATAACAGTGGAACACAAGAGAGAAAAATTAAAATGGCATGCTCACCTTCATGATGTGAGTTCCTAACTTTCAATGGCTTGACTTTGTCACAGAGGTCTCCTGAGTGGGATAGCAATGAAGGCTGTGTATAGTACGAATAATACCAGACTGATCAATAATACCAAATGGGCTTTCACTCTTTTTTTCCTTCCTGTGGATTTGCTGCAGTTGCCTTTCCCTTCAAGGCCTGCTTTTCTCAGCATGGAGTCCTCTACCACTCCTGGTTATACCAGATCCCAGACAAGGAGCAGAGGCTGAAAGGGACCTCCCCTCTCTAGTTGAGAATGACCAGCTAAATTAAAATGACCGTGTCATTGCTGTGTATCTCCAGCTAAGCTGTTTTAAATTACTGCTCCCTAACTGATGAGATAAGTCTACCTCCATGTTATCTGTTTGAAGGAATCAACTGTAACACACCAAATATTAAACATCTCTTTACAGGAGACATACTGACGTTTGATAACTGGCGTGTGCTTCATGGTCGCCAAAGTTACCCATCGGGTTCAGAAGTGACTCGTCACCTGGAAGGTGCCTATGCAGACTGGGATGTGGTCATGTCAAGACTCCGGCTCCTAAGGAAGAGGGTAGTGAAGAGGGACTGAGCTTTCTTCTAACTAGAATGAGCAAAACATAGATTGTCTAACCTCAATAATGACAAAACCCAAAAAAACAACAAAAATTGTGGGGTTTTTTCAGAAGCTAACACTCGAGTGTATTTTTAAATTCCATAAGAAACCTGTCGTTAGTAACAATTTCAGATTCATCTGTATCTCTGAATCTATAAAATGCATTGCTACCTCTGCCAGTTTATTTGCTTTTTAAAATTGGTGTACAAAATGGTTTGAAAGATTATCACTTTACTGGACTGACTGGGTATCCCAATGCCATCTGCGGCCTCTACAAATATACCTGCCCTCCCTAAGAAGCTTGGAAGGCAGCATGCAGCATCAAAAAAGACCTTAAAGTGTTATCTACTAAAGTTTTGTTATCAACAGCACCTTCCTTTATTTCAGAGAGGCATTTTTTATTGCATAAATCATAACTAAAATTCATTATGAAAATTAACCACCTTTGCTGTGGAGTGAATTCCATATACACATTTTTCTAGGTAGAACTCCACTTTAATAGAAGATCTCATTCAACAAATGTTATATTCCGTATATCCTGCTGTGTACGTGATCACTATCACAGCCAAAAATCATTGCTCCTATATTTTGAAGTCCACAAGTTCAGAAATGATTTATCTACCACAGAAAGTGTTGTATTAATTTTCCTCTGCATTAGGAATACAAATAAATCTCAGTGTAGAGGTCACAGATAGGGTCAGAAGTCTCATCAGGCACTGTGCAAAGACATAATTAATATCTGCAGGGCACACAGACTTTTGAGTAAATTCAAGAGGAGGAATGCTGATACTGCTTGGCAGCTATGAACCACAGAGCACAGGAGTTACTGACTCAGTACCTGACAGAGAAGTAGTGACTGAACTCAGACCCATTTTTGTTACACCAAAAACATGAGCATGCCTCTGACAGACTTGGTCTGCAGGATGTTTTCCTCTAGGTTGTATTTTGAAGAGAGACGGCACTGTGCAAGAATTACTGCAGCTGAAGTAGTAGGTTTTGTTTTTATTGGGCTTTTTTTTTCCAGTATTCAGATGCCAAATTGAAAGAGAAATGATTAAACCTCACTTGTTTTTATACAAAACAATATGTCCCTGAGTTTATTTGTCACTGTCCCTATAGCTGTGGAGTTAACAGGACAGCCTCTCACTGTGCTGAAAGCCTGACAAGATAACCACACCTCCACCCTCAAACCTGCTCTGTTCAACCATTTTCAAACTCTTTCTTGAAAGTCAAATAAATACTACTTTATTCCTAGTAGGCTAAAACAATAGGATTGTAAAACCTCACATAAGTGATACCCTAACATCAGCCTGCAAAACTTCCATAGCTTCTACTCATCATTTACAGGCAGCAGATATCCTAGCCAAATAAACAAATAAAACTAAATAAGGCTTTGATCATGACATAGCATAGGGAATTCAAATCCATTCCTCTTTATAGTGAATAGTGAAACGTTTTTATCAAAGTTATAGCATTAAGACATAGCATAACAAAACTGGCTTTTAGTGGCAATTTGTTTAATAACTAATTTTGGAAACATGAGAAAAGTATTTTTTGCTTTTGCTATAAAAGGGGGAAAAGATGAGGAAAGGCTAATACTTATATTCTGTAAGACACCAGCACTACTGTGTTTCACTGTTATATTTTCCATACAACAATTGAGGGAAGACTGCGGATTGTAACTTCAAAACAAGACATCTTAGGATTTATACTGATGGTTAATAGGGAAGAGATATTTTCTGCTTTTAGTCTGTATTTTTCTAAAAACTGTTTTATTCACATTTATTCACATTTCTGCTTATTAAAAACTATTATGGAATTGATTACTGTTTTGGGCTCATATCTAATCTCACACATAACATCTTGTACAAAGATATGAAGACATTATTGTTATTTACAAGTGTTTGTAAATACGATTACCTGACTGCTTCCTACCATCCATTTGCCTCATATTTTCCCACCACTTAGTACAGCTGGATTAGGGACTACATTAAGGTCAGTTTGGACAGGACTTGGAGCAACCTGGTCTAGTGGCAGGCATCCCTGCCCATGGCAGGGGGTTGGAACTGGATGAGCTTTAAGGTCCCTTCCAACCCAAACCAGTCTGGGATTGTATGATTAGACCTGCATCCATTCATGTTTGTTCTGTATACTTAACGTACAGTTAAAATACAACTAAACCCACAGCTTTGAACAGCTGCTGGGAAAACAAAACAAAAAGTCAAAACCCAACCCAACTGACAAACCAACCACAGCTCTGCAGAGAAGGACTTCGGGGTGTTGGTTGATGAGAAACTGAACATGAGCCGGCTTCAGTGTGCGCCCACAGCCCAGAAACCACCTGTGTGCTGGGCTGCATCAAAAGGAGTATGACCAGCTAGTCAAAGGAGGGGATCTTGCCACTCTATTGTGCTCTCATGAAACCCCACTTGGAGCACTGTGTGCAGCTCCGGTGTCCTCAACATAAGAAGAACATGGAGCCTTTGGAACAAGCCCAGAGGAGGGCCATGAGGATAATCAGGACCTGGAGCACCTCCCATATGAAAACAGGCTGAGAAAGCGAGGCTGTTCAGCCTGGGGAAGAGAAGGCTGCGTGGAGACCTCATAGCAGCCTTCCAGTATCTGAAGGGGACCTACAAGGATGCAGGAGAGGGACTCTTTATCAGGGACTGTAGTGATAGAACAAGGAGTGATGGGTTCAAACTTGAACAGGGGAAGTTTAGGTTAGATATAAGGAAAAAGTTCTTTACCTTGAGGGTAGTGAGGCACTGGCACAGGCTGCCCAAAGAAGTGGTAAATGCCCCATCCCTGGTGGCATTCAGTGCCAGGTTGAACAGAGCCTTGGGCGACATGGTCTAGGGTGAGGCATCCCTGCCCATGGCAGGTGGTTGGAACTAGATGATCTTCAGATCCTTTCCAACCCTAACTATTCTGTGGTAATAATTAATCAAGGCTTTCAATGGCTCTAATTTTGCACTGCTGGGATTTCTCAGTGAAGTATGCCTTATTAAAAGCTCACACAGGAAAACCCTGAGGTTCATAACTTTATGCCTGAGATATGCCTGAGAGGTGTACTTTATACACCCTCACCTTCTTAAACTGTCTACATTTTCCAAAAAAAAACCAATGTTATATAAATAATAATTATTTAAAAGGCAGCTTTGCACATAGCAGGCAGACACCACATACACAGGGAAGATGGGCAGGTGTAAGAGTGCTGCAGCTTCAGGTTCCAAACAGCAGAATCACCCTGTCTGCATGCAATGTGCAGCATATAAATCCTTCACAATTATATATAAATAAAATTCAAGCTAATGTATATTCAATAAAGTACTGCATCTAGAATGAAGTACAAATAATGGTCAAAACTGCTCATGAGTCAAGTCCGGCGCAAACCAAATCTAATCCCTGCTACACCACTGTGGGGCACTATACACAGTGTAACTGGGGAAGGGTCAGACTACCCATATTAACTGGATGCATAACCAAAACACAGGTTTCCGACTGCAAACCTGCTGCTCAACTTCTAGAATCCAGCTAGTATCTACATAACAACTTTTAATCCTAAACATCTTTGCATATTACCATAGTCACACTAAAAAAGAGAGTATTTCTGTAACTGTCTGCAAAGTAGATCTCCTGCTAAGTTTACTGTTTCCTAGTCAGGCTAAGTAATGGAGGAAGCCCCGCATGGGTTTATTTCCCCTTCTTCTTCAAATCCACACTGAAGAATGTGATTGCAAAGCTTTCAGACAGGTCTAGCTTCTGCCCTGCCTGCAGTACTGACATGCGCAGGTCACCCAGCAAGGATACCTCAGCCTTCATAGGCTACCAGGCCCAACTGTCTCTCCCATTTTACAGCAGCAAGAAAAATGAGTTGATTTAGGTGTTTGCAAGACAATTCTGAAGAAGCCTGGGGCTATATCCAGAGGGTTCTAATGGATATAATTTCACTTAGCCAGTACTCCAGGAACCAGAATGTCTTGTTACCCTTGTGCCATTCATGATACATCAACTATCCAGCCTGTGGTCAGACACTGCATCTAGTGGGCTCACAGCACAGGTGGAGAAACAAAAAAAACATGTATCCATTCTGCTATTTGCAAATGCTTGCTCTCTTTTGCCTTAGTTTTCTTCTCCTGCCATTGCATTTTGTAGCAATGGAAGTTGGATCCAACCCCATGGCACTGTTTTAATGTACAATTTTTTAAATATATTTTTATATATCAGATATCCAGGTGGTTTTTAAAGCTTGTGGAAAGCAAGTAGTGTTTTGGGCATATGAAGTACACTCACACCTCTATGACTTACTTCAGCACAGCTCTGCTTTAGCCACTGCTGAGCCACCTGCAGCATTTGCCAACTTGTTTTGAGCGGGTGGACAGTAAACCTGAGTGCAGAGAGATTTCCAAGTGCTTGCTGTGGGAAGAAAACTGGACTAGCTGCTCAGCTTTGCAAGTTGAAATACATTGCTACATGTAAGTCCAGAGTTATTTAAAATGTTATTTGTATATATATGTACACCATGTATGTACAGCGGGCACTAGCTGCTCCTTAATGCTCTTCAGGTATGCAAAAAAACATTTGGCAATTAAGCTCCCACTCCTTTGGTACTTTCAGGCTCATTTGCTTTATTCATTTTTACTGTAGGTTGGAGAAGTAGTTATAATCATTAAAATAATGATCACTTTGTGATTGATTCTTCCTTACTCCAAAACACCATCAGCTCCTAAGTTACTTTTACAAGAGCACATGAGGCTGCTTAAAATCCACACTTCTGTAATTTCACAGCAAATGAAATGCAGCCTTCCTTCACAAATGCAAATATATTACTGCTGTGTGCTGGTTTTGGCTGGAAAATATGTATTTATTCTGCACTGCGTTTTTCTCTGAAACAAATCAGAGAATGTGCTTTGCAATCTTGTCTCAAATTCTCCCTATGGCAAATGAGTTTTTATTCTATCTACACATTCATAAAGCTAACTGCCACTGCAGGGCAAGTCCATATTTGAAAGATTCCTGCTGGAAATCTGAAATCGCTTTTAGTAAAAGCTAACATAATAAATATATTTATACGCACATTTTAAACTGACAGCAAAAATCCCCCCACCCTGTTATGCCAGTCCAGTAGTACATAAGAGACTGAAACACAGAAAGAGCACAAAAATCCCCTTTAAAAAACAAATACAAACAAAAAGTCCACCCTACATATAAACAAAAAGGCAAATAAACCACAACTGCTCATACGAAACCTATTTGTCTATGCAACATCTGATTAAGCTCTAGGATATATTAAAAAATATAAAGTCTAGGAAAGGAAATCATCAAAGCCAGGGAGCTAGCTACATCACCTATAGAAAATAGCCATAGTATCAGACTTTTAACTATAGCACAGACATAGCAGCTATATAGGATGTTTCTGACTGAAACCATTCTCATTATTGGACACAGGATGAGATCTAAGAGAAGGGGGTGAGAGCATTTTACAGTCATCCTTTCTGCCCTGGTGCTGGCGCTGTGAGGACTAAGGTGAGGGCAGGATAGTGGTACCACTCCTCCTGGAGGAACAGGGAGAGGAGAGGGTATCTCCCAGTCTTCTGCAACATCTCCTGCAGAACTGTACTAAGGAACAGAAAACACACCTGGAGCAAAAACATGTTACTGTTTTCTCTGGCTACTTATAAGGATCTTCAGCAGAGCCATGGCAATTCAGTGGCCACAAGGCTGCCCCGCATTTTGTCAAGGGCATCTGGTCAGTCAAAGGGTTAGGAGCTGCTTTTAGGATTTTTGGTAGGATATGATCTGATTTAGTTAGCAGAACATATTTAAAGTCAAATGTTTTACATATTTTTAATGACATTTTTTAATGGCCAGTAACTTTAAAGCAGGCAGAGGATTTTCTTTGTTGCCATGCCATGATACATGTCTTTTTGCCATTTGCTCAAGCAAAATAAGGCAAGAGGTCTAACATGTGCATTGCAGAGCGTGGTTTCTCTACCATCCTTTCCTTCCAAGCAGTCATTTAGATCAATAACTATTCGTGTTGGCAATAATCAAGCTATGTGTCTCTTTCAAGTTATTTCTGGAAGCATTAAAAGCAGCAAAGAACACAGAGCAACAGACATGGAGAAACAGCAGTTCTCAGAGTATGTCATACTCGCTTTCTGGAATCTTGGCCTGCTTTTTTTTCTTTAATCGAACTGGAATGTCATTAGGAAAATGTGCCATATAATGCCCTTGAAAGGAAGTGGGTGAGGAGCAGGCTGCTGCAGTGAGCTCTGGAGTAGCATACCTCTGAAATGCTGCTTGTGATGGAGGAGCTAGTTTAACTCTCAGTTTTCATCCATTGCTATTATTTCCATCATTATTAATTTAAAAAGCATAATTTGATTGTTCTCTCATAATGAGTGGCTATCAAAGCTAAAGGAACCATCATTGTTTGAGGGCAAAACATTGTCTCTTCTAATGAGCTTCACTCATCTCCAGAGCTAAGGATTTGCTTCTGACTTTTTTTTCCCAGTCAAGTAAATTCTTATTGAGTAAGAAGCTGCAGCAGAGGCATAACCTCTGGAGTACTTCAGAGTCTGCTTCTGGCTACATGTGCTGTGGGAAAAGCTCCTTTCCCACTCTGTGGGATTTAACCAACCTAGCAGATTTCCACTTGGTTATTTGAATTGCTTTCCCTGGACTCAGTGTTCAAAGCCTCATAGCAGCAGCAATACAAACAAGCTGCAGCACAAAGTCATCTTCTTTGTATGGGAACTAAGTGAAGTCCAAAAGCTAATAATCAGGATTATGCCTGTGGTTAAACTGGGACCTTGGGTTTCAGGTGTTCAGTCACTTTCCTGGGAATTTTCTGGGAATTCAGACGAAATTTGTGGAAACATAATGAGATCAACATCTTGTGGGAGATAGGCCATTAAGGTCCAGGGAGAATAAGTATGGCTGGTGAAGTTACAGCCTTACCCTAGCCAGAGGAAGATAGTTAAGTCCTGTTCCATTTCTGGAATCAACCTGCAACCTAATACAAGCCAAGCTGAGTTAAATTCTCCTAAGTGAAGTTTAACCATCAAATCCTGCCATAGCTGGAAGACTTGCACCAGCCCCACCTCCCCCCAGCCCTCAGCCTGCTCACGATCCCTGCCCTGGTGTACAGGATGGAGGGTACACAGCTGGGAAGTACAGCAGCCAAGGGGATGCCAAGGTTCAGAGGAATTTAATCTCCACCACACGAGTAAGGTAAATCAACATGATAAGAAAAACAGAGCGTGTTGCTGCAGCCCAGACAGATGTTTGGTGTCAGGATTATCACACTCCATACAGCCCAGCCACATGTACTGGAAAAGCACTCTGCAGATGATTTATCACATTACTGTGCCAATAGAGTTAAAAGCCCCCTGAAAGTTTTCCATTTAATACTAATGTGTTCCTCCCTGACATTTTCTACATTACTGTTCAAAGCAGTTCTTGAAGCAGTGGGGGAACTTTCACCATCCCCTGGCTTGCCAGCAGGGCTACCCACCAAGGAGAAGAAACCCATGTTAGGCACTAAGTCTCTCATTAAAAGGTGGGGAGCTCTGCATCCACCTCTGTATTGTCCTGCTCTTTGTGACTTTCAACCATGCAGAGCTTCGATTCCCAATGCAGGGCATAATGCGATAGTGGAGGGAGCCCAGAAACGGCAGATGCTCAAGTTAGGAAGAGACAGGGCCATAGCACTGTGATATTTAAGCGAATTAGTACCAACAGCTCTTCACATGATCACTTGCTGAACAGAGAAGCCTGGGGAGAGGCTGTGGCTCCCAACAGCTTCTTGGGCAGCAGGAGCACTCCCTCAATCCACAGGGAAACCAAGGCTGCCTACCAAGAACAAATCTCTAGTACCTACTGCAGAAATTAATAACAAGTGCTATTGGTGACCTCATGGCAAAACACTTAAAAATAGCTAAAGAATGAAAAGCGTGTAGCCACTAAGAAATATACTACACAGGTAATGCTATAACTACATGGGTACTATTATGACATAGAATCCCAGACTGGTTTGGGTTGGAAGGGACCTCAAAGCTCATGCAGTTCCATCCCCTGCCACAGGCAGGAGTACCTCTCACTAGACCAGGTTGCTCTAAGCCCTGTCCAACCTGGCCTTGAACACTGCCAGGGATGGGGCAGCCACGGCTTCTCTGGGCAACCTGTGCCAGGGCCTCACCACCCACACAGGGAAGAACTTCTGCCTAAGATCTAATTTAAACTTCCCCTCTGTCAGCTTAAAGCCATTACCCCTTATCCTACCCTTACATGCCCTTATAAAAAGCCCTCTCCATTTTTCTCGTAGGCCCCCTTTAAGTATTGGAAGGCTGCTATAAGATCTGCTCTATGAATATTCCCTTTGAAACCTAATGCTAAGTACTCCAGGAATAATCTTCTACATTATGGATGTACATTCCCCTCATCAGGCTATGCACTTTTAACATTATGCATGCTGGCAAAGTGAGGTATAAATTCAAACAGCCTGGGACCTAACACAGCAGTCCTGGTTCAGCGGTTGTATACATGACTTTATGCAGTGCAGTTAGAAATGCCAGAGGGCTGCAGCCCAGCACCCAGAGTGGCACAGTTCCACATATATGAAGTCGCAGCTTTGGTTAACAGCCGCCTCTGCCTATCCAGGAGATGAGGCTACCAAGACTCAGCACACAGCCATCCCACTCTGACTTCAGAGGTCCCAAGGCCCAGTTCAGCCCCCAGCATGCTTGCACCCCTGGCAGCACATCCCACCTGGCTCACCCGAGCTGAGAAGAGTGGTATCAACACGATCTCTGGAGCCAAAACCAGAGGACACCTCCCCAGCAGCTCAGGCGCAGCACCAGACACCCATGCAGATGTTCCAAGCATCATCCACACCTGCTGCTGCCTGCCCATCAAGGAGAAAAAACCCATGTTAGGCACTAACAGTCTCTCATTAAAAGCAGGGGAGCTCTGCATTCACCTCTGCATTGCTCTGCTCTTGGTGACTTTCAATCTTGCAAAGCTCAGATTCCCCCTGCAGGGCACACAAAAACCTGGAGCTGCTGAAGACAGTGGTGACATGATGTGTACATTGTCTTACATAGGATAGAAATTAGGTTTCCAAGTCATGGGTCCAACTTGAAAAAATCACCATAGTGCAAGCTAAGGATTAGTAAGCATTGCCACAGTCTTCTCTGACATTTGTTACCTTCTACAGGAGGCTTTGCCAGGGTTATGGACTAATGGTTCTGATCTGCAGCCCAGATCTCCTGGAAGTTAAACAGCACGTAGGGCAAGTTTGGCTCTACAACTGCCTCTCCTTGTCAGATCAAATGTCCCATCTGAGTAAACACATTTCCATTCTTTTTTTCACTCAGAGGTTTATTTGTCCAGAATAAAGTGAAGAATCAATAATCCTTGAAAGACTCCTTTTTCCTTTCAAGCATTTTTGTTTAGTCCACATGGCCTATAAATCTGAAAGTGTTTTGGACAGAGGCATAGCTCCAGTCAGCTTTATGTGGCCAAGGAGCCATATTCTATTCTTTGCAGCTAGTGATTTTGGCAGTATTTTTAGGCTCTTGTTTAAGAAAGGAAAGATGGGATGAGCTCAGATTTTCTGCTGCCATGAACAACCATCCTCACTCATAAGCACATCCCTCACTGCTCCTTGTGGAGGGGGAAAAATGCTCTCTCTAGAAGGGTTGTTGAACATACAAGTGGAACTAGCTCATGGGTTCCTTTCCTACAAAGGGCAAGATTCAGAAAAATTAAAAAAAAAAAAAAAAAGGACAAGAACAATGTGAAACAGCGAGGCCTCCTCTCGCCACCCATGGTCCCCTGAGTGCCCCTGTCCACAAAAGCAAGACCCAAGGACACCGACCCAAGGACTTGTGCAAGGGCCACCACTCTGCTCAGCTAAGGGCAAGGGAAACATCATAAATCACAAACGTGCATGAGAGATGGCAATCACAGTGCTAAGCACAGACATCAAACCAGGACTGAAAAATCCCGTGTCCAAAACCCAGCGCTGCTGCAACTGCCCTATTAATGTGAATATATTGTTGAGCTGAGCGTGGAGGAGTTTGGATGAACTCCAGTTTCTTTCTGGGTCAAACAACCTTTGGCATGAGGGTACCAGCACAGACCAAAGCTGGCTAGATATGCAGAGAAGGGCCAATTAAAACTTGCTTAGACTTCACTCAATTCCATCGATCCCCAGGGCAGGGAACACAACTGTATGGCATTTTGGAGGAAAGGGCAGCAGTAGCAACTCCGTTGCTGCCTGAGCGACAGACGTACCTGCGAGAGGACACCCCTCCCACCAGGAGGCGAATGCTGCGGAGAAGTCCTTAGCTCCAGGAGGAGAGCCGCAGGAGGGTTAAAGCTGAAGGGTGGTTTGCCCTTAGGCCAGCCAATGCTCAGAGCTCACATCCTCCCTCTCAGGCTGCAGGGAACAGAGACAGCAGTACTAAGGAAAAACAAAGCAATCTCCAGGGGTGCCAACGTCTGAAAGCTTTGCGCTATGTCTTCACCAGAGCCAGGCTCTGTACATGACTGTTAGGATCAAACAAGGCAGAGACTCCTGGTTTTACTATTCCATCCAGCCCAGCAGATCCAGGCTGATAGCACAGCAAGACTTCAAATGAGGCTTCAGATCTGCTGCTTGAACGCATTAACTGTGGAGCTTGATTTCAACTGAGTAATGGTGTTGAACGGCACTTGGCTGGTTAAACATGACTCTCCCACCAGATATGCACCTTTTCCTCCAAGTAACACTGTGTCAACACAGGCTCTCATTTTCCTCTGAGCCCCATACTCTATCAATACACACAAAAGCACACAAGTGCACAAGCCAGTATTGACTGATGGAGTTTGAGAACATGAGTTTTCAACAGGAAAGTCAACAGGAATTACTTTCTGGACACTTGTATTATTTGAGTTGTGCAGAATGAACATGCTGTTATAACTCGTGCTTGAAAACTTAATGTTCACCTGCAACCTATAAGCATGGAATCAGCTCCATCAGAGCATCCTTTGAAGACTATTTTTGCTTCCTTTAACAGCAGAAGATCTCTTTGTGGAAAATGCCTTTGGAAACCAATCTGAGGAAAGCAGAAAAATATGATTTTCTTTAACTAAGGATCTTTTTTGCTATTGAATCGCTAATAGTATTGCCTTCATCTACATTTTTGTGTGCTGTAAGTGTTCATAATGCCAGACTCAAAGAAAAATGGCAAAGCAGCAATAAATGATTTAGAGAAAAAAAAAACAAACACAAATTTTTTTTGGCTCTGATTGGATTTATACAACTCTTAGTACTTTCATCAACTTCACCAAGTTATTTAAATCAAAAGAAGGATAATCAGTGTTTCCAATGAATATCTCTGGAAATTATTGTATTTAATCCAATAGATGATTGCATTTCCTAAAATAAAATACAAAATATCCTTTTATATTTTCCTGCTGAACTAAGGAAATATTTGAAGAAGTGTAAAACCAACGATCTGCCCAGATCAGGAAGGAAAGCAGATCTCTTGGCACACTTAAGTATTAACATAAATAATAGGAACACTATTATTCTCTTTTCTATAGCTACTTCAAGGGTATCCCTCATGAGCAATGAATTGCTAAATAGCAACCTCCTGGGTAATTGGTTTTATATATATATAGGAGACACCTAAGGAGATGGCAGAAATGCAAAATAACTTGTACCTAAACTGATACAGCAAACCAGCCACAGCTTACAAAGACACATGCTAATGCTTCCATCGGTTTCTGCCTGGGCCATCACCAAATTAGGATGAACCCAGAAAACTTTTTTTGGAAAAGCAGTATTTCCACAGACAACATCCAGAGTCATTTAAATTACAACTGAAAAAGTCTTGGTCAAGACCACTGTCTTCCTGACACAGAGAAATCACAGGCAAGGCCAGTTTGGGCATGGCAGAGGGCAACTGGAGAGAACAGACACATCAGCATAAGCCCTGAGGTATTTCCAGGGTACTTTAAGGAGTGGGCTTTACATGGCAAAAAATTACAAAGAAAAATATTAACAAAGGAAAAAAAAAAAAAGGCTGCTTAATTTTATTTTTAAAGATGTTCATGGTAATGTAATTTCCAGATATTTAAACTCTGAGGCAACTCAGGGTGAAAATATGTTGGGCAGAATGCTGTCCTTGATGCCAGTTTTTAATTTCCAGGCTACTGGCCTATACTAAGAGTAGGCTGGGCACCTGATGTCTAACTACAAAAATAAGCTAAAACATGGAACAAGAAAAAGCCCCCAGCAACAAGCAGAATGATCAGATTGTGATCCCAGGATACAGGAACAAAGAGCTAACAGCTTACAGGTCCACTTTCTCTAATGAACCCATAGATAATTGTTTGTCCTAAGGAAACACTGAATTACTACAGACTTTTTGACACAGACTTGGCTGTTTGGCCCTGCTGCACCTGCCCTGCGGTTCCTCAGTGCTGGGACACCAGAAGGTATCTGCAAGCTGGAGAAGCCACTTCAGCAAACAGGCACGCTGGCGTCAGCACTGTATTTGAGCCCTTTTTGGGGTTTTGGTTATGAAAGTTATAAAAGCTTCTTAATTACATGTAAAGCTGTTCTGCATCTGGAAAGCAGGGTGGATCAAGCACATTTCTGTCCCACCTCACCTCTTTTTTATGAGAGGATTATTCCATGACAAACATGGAAATATGCTGCAGCATATTTGGCGCCCTCTAAAGGATGCTTTTGCCTTATAAATCACCAATAATCACCTTAATCTCTCTGACCCACAAATATGTTTGGCCATATTATGACAGCATTGTTCAAAAAGCCAAGAACAACAGAGAAAAAAAAAACCCACCACTTGCATAAAACCTCACTGTGCAAAAGGTTCAAACATTCAGACCCCACATTTGCCTTTCTCTCCATCTCTCCCTGGTGGCTGCAGCACGCTGGATGCCCCCTCTCTGCTACAGCTTCCAGCAAACACAACCGAGTCAACAGACAGCTGATGAAGCTGGACAGTCAGACACAAGTTTGTCAGTAAAAGCATCATGAGGCCAATTGCTTTATATAAAAGTAACTATTGTCAAAGATTTCGACAAAGGTTTAGCTCTTTGCTGTGTGCTGTTGTGAACTGCATGACCAGAGACAAGGATACCCACTTCATACTGCACCCCTACACCATAACTGGACATATGTACAAACTGAAATTGAACTACATACACCAATTTTGTAACAACTGTAGAAAATAAACGGAATCAATCATTTTCCCTATTTTCTGCCACTGGAGGGCATTCATTGCCCTTACAAACTTCCCTACTGCAGTTTGCAGTGGGTCTGCGTTGTTCTATCTTAGCCCATGCAACACACATGTTCTCCAGCATTTCCCCAGTGGGAGCTCCCAAGGAAATTAGGACTATTCTGCATCAGCGTGTATGAGTATGCATTTCATCTGCATCTCACTGGAGTCAGGAGGTTTATTCAACAGCTTAAAACCAGACACAGGCTCAAGAGGCACAGTGCCATGTGGTTGGAAAGCAGTGTTCGGCTGCTGTCCTGAGAGGAGATGGGGTCAGTCTCTTGGCACTTGTTTTTCCACAGCTCTAGCCCAGCAGCTGCACAACCTTATCACTCATACACGGCATTATTTCACTTGGATTTAACCCAAGTCAACAGTGCTGTTGAACATCTCACATCATACATTTGATTAAGTGGGAACAAAGAAGAGCATTTTTTCCACTGCGGAAAGCTCAGGTAAGCCTCTGTACAGCTCACATCACTGAGGTGGATGAGTGCCAGTGTTCCCACATTTAAGGAAGCAGCAGAAACCCAGTTTCTCTCCAAGTTACTCAGGCCAGTGTCACTTTTCTGAGGAGTTCTTTATCATAAGAGAATTTCTTCAGGCTCAAAGCAGAGAAGCTGGACCTTTAACATACCAGGATTACACTTAGCATAACAGAGGCACTAGGCTTTAGCACTGCCAAAAATTGAGACTTTCCCTACTCCAAGGTTCTCACCAGGAGCAAAGTAAGCTTACCAGTAACACCATGAATTTCAGGGCAAAGTTTTTGTTTTCTAAGGTTCATGAAAGGCTTCTAGTATCCAGAGTGAAATCTTGGTAAGGGTAAAACAATTGGGGTGGGGGTGATCCAGCTATAAATAAACTTAGTGATTTCCACCCAGTGTATTATGCAGAAGGAAGACACCTGTGTATCAGTTCAAGATATAAAACTGGTGTGTTGGCATCTCTGGCAGGCCTGGAGTTTCTGCAGGTAGGCATGAGAGTGAGGACACGTGAAACGACCAGTACAGCTTCACATCACTGCACTCGGTTTCATGTATTTATTAGCAGCCTGTCTCTCTCATTACACTGACCACTGCAGATGCTTAACATATGTCATTCTGCCATGGCTCTGCTCACCCCAGGAGGCCATAAAACTTCAAGCAAGTCACTCTCAGCATTGCTGCTCCCTTCCCACAACTGCCCCAGCTACAGAAGCATGCACTGATGAGGATTACAGGGAGAGCTAAGTATCCTTTCAATTAATTGCCCAAAGAGGTTGTGAATAGTGTGAGCTTTTGACTAGGCAAGAGCATATTTCATGAGCATTTGTTGAGACAGTCTCTTGCTCAGTATTCCCTCGTTCTTTGTATTCAATGATCACTGGAAAACCATGCTAGCATCAAGTGGCAGTCTTCATCATAGGGGAAGGGATGGTTTTTTATTATTGTGTTTTCTTTAAATGGACTTTTCTACTTGATACACTGCATAATGTTTTCTTATAAAACAAACAAACAAGCAAACAAACAAAACCCCAACTAGTTGAGGCTTTAATAGGTTCACAAATTATAATCTATTTTTTCAACCAAAGAATAAATTCAAAAAACCTTACTTGGACTCAAGTGCAAACTCTTTTTCCCTTAACTGCAGAGCAACACACAGAAGTGTAGAAGACAGCCTTTCATTAACAGTCAGATGAAGAAAGAACAAACAATCCATGTTACCTTCAGATTTTGGGCGTAGATGAGGAGGCTCATGAATGTGGAACTCCAAATGTTACATTAGACTAGAAAGTCTCAAAAAAAGCTAAGGGCTGCAGCTTGAAAAGCACTGGACTAACCTGGAAAGCAAGAAGCACAACAGCTGGCAGAAAGACATTGTGGCTCGTGTTTTCTCTTACTTTTCTGCTCCATTCCCAATCTTCAGTGACTCTGCAAACTAACTGTGAACTGTATATGAGTTAATCATGTTCAGTTCAGCCTGGAGAAGCTGCATGGAGACTCATAGAAGCCTTCCAGTATCTGAAAGGACCATACAAGGATGCTGGGGAGGGACTCTTCATTAGGGACTGTAGTGATAGAACAAGCGGAATGGGTTTAAACATAAACAGGGGAACTTCAGGTTAGATATAAGGAAGAAGTTCTTTACTGAGACAGTAGTGAAACAGTAGAACAGGCTGCCCAGAGAAGAGAAAAATGCTCCATTCCTGGCAGTGTTCAATGCCAGGTTGGACAGAGCCCTGGGTGACATGGTCTAGTGTGAGGTGTCTCTGCCCATGGGAGGGGGATTGGAACTTGATGATCTTAAGGTCCTTTCCAGCCCTAACCATTCTATGATTCTATGTTACTAATTTCCTTTGTTCAGCTCTTATCATCTTGGTTTTTGGCAGAAAGCATGGGGAAAAAGATAGTTACAACATTTGCTTGATTCCCATCGCAGACTTAGAGCTAAATTGTCCATCCAGAAACATGACTTAGAGCCTAAACCTGAGGCACCGTTTGGATCTCTGCAACCACTTCTATGTTTACGTAACTTTATCATCAGAAAAGGTAATAGCAGTCAGCAGTATGAGCGCAGATACATATTACATATGATATCTAGTTGTCATCAGAGTACAAAACTGCACCTAGGAGGTTACTACAGTGTAGAATGACCTGTTCAGCCCCTTTTAGTAACATTTATTATACTTTCACCTGGTGGTAATAATTCTACATTGCAACCTTAATGTGTGAATTACTTATTAGAACTCTTCCATAAATTTAAATTATATATGCATATCTCTATATAGATACAGCAGACATTTTTTAAATATTTATCTGTATATCTTATCTGTTGGAAAACTAAATACACCAAGAAGCAACCAACATAACGGAGTTCAATTAAACTTTATTAAAATTCATGATGGTTCCTGGTTGGCTAAACATAGTTTTAAACAATTGTCGTAATAAAGCAGAATTCCAATGAAGTTAGCTGTAATGACCTTGCTCTTCATAGTCCATCAAAATTCTCTTGGGACTTAGAAATACAGACAATAGAACCATATCTTTCCATCATTAAGACCATATTTGAGAAGTCATGGCAGCCCAGTGAAGTTCTCACTGACTGGAAAAGGGGAAACACAACCTCATTTTTAAAAAGGGACAAAAAAAAAAGACCCAGGAAACTACAGGCCAGCCCGTCTCATGTCTGTGCCTGGCAAAATCATGGAGCAGATCCTCCTGGAAACTATGCTAAAGGCACATGGACAGTAAGGGGGTGACTGGTGACAACCAGCATGGCTTCACTAAGAGCAAATCATTCCTGACAAAACTGATGGCCTTCCATGACAGATAACAGCATTGATGGATAATGAAAGAGTGACTGATGTCATCTACCTGGACTTGTGCAAGGCTTTTGACACTGTCCAGCAGGGCATCCTTGTCTCTAAATTGGAGAGGCATGGATTTCATGGATGGACCACCCAGCGGATAAAGAATTGGCTGGATGGCCACACACAGACAGTTGTGGTCAACGGCTCAATGACCAACTGGAGATGGGCAACAAGTGGTGTTGGCACCAATCCTGTTCAACATTCTTGTCAGTGACTTCAACAGTGAAATTGATGCTCCCTCAGTAAGTTTGCCAATGACACCGAGCTGTGCAGTTCAGTCAACATGCTAGAAGGAAGGGATGCCATCCAAAGGGACCTGATAGCAGCCTTCCAGTACCTAAAGGAAGCCTTTAAGAAAGCTGGAGGGAGACTTTTTACAAAGGCATGAAGGGACAGGACAAGGAGGAATGATTTTAAACTGGAAGAGGGGAGATTTAGATGAGATACTGAGAAGAAGTGCTTTACTATGAGAGTGGTGAGGCCCTGGCGCAGGTTGCCCAGAGAAGCTGTGGCTGCCCCATCCCTGGCAGCGTTCAAGGCCGGGTTGCGCAGGGCTTGGAGCAACTTGGTCTAGTGGAAGGTGTTCCTGCCCATGGCAAGGGGGTGTAGGTGGATGAGCTTTAAGGTCCCTTCCAACCCAAACCAGTTTGGGATTCTATGGTACATATACTGGTGGTGCATGTTGAAGAAAGTTTCTCTAGCAGTTGCACAGAACATTAACTCTAACTACTTCGACACATCCAAGGAAGAGCAAAGGCTTGCATTTTGTCTGTCCCTGATAAGATTATAGCAAGCTTATTCCATCCTCCTGCCTTCTAAATGCAGATCAGCTATCATATGTAGTACCATGTAAGAATATTTTAAATGTTTTATAGCCCTGAAAGACAGCTGTCAATGCTGCTAAACCCTCAGCAGACCTTGATGTTGTATGCATCAAAACAGTTAGAAATATCTTTAACGTATTTTTTTCCAAACACTGTCCTAGAAACCAGCATGCTGAATGGAACACAGTTCACTTAAACACAGGAACTTGACCCAGTATAAGAACTCGACTAAGCAATCTGAACAAAACATTGAAAATCCTCATCTAAGGTGTACTGGTTAGTAAATGAATAACCAGCACTTCTTAAACTCCTTCTGACTTAGAGGAATTCACTCCTTCTAACTTGGAGAAGTACATGCTACTTCAGAGGTGCAGATCTGGTTACACTTGAAAGGCAACGTTCACACTTACCTCTAAACCAAAGGGACTATCAATCCTCACCCAGACAAATAAAACCCCAAAAATTAGTTCAGTGCTTAAAGAAAGGTCAAGAGAATAAAAGTTCAACTTATTCTGATGAAATCTGTATTACAGGCTTCTTGGGCACGTTTTTCCAAGAGCTAAAGCTTAAATATATATTTTTACTCATTTTCACGTAATATAAGAAGAACTTTTGATTAAGAAAAAATTTCAGTACCTTTCACTTTTTCCCCAAGTTCTTCTGTTTCAGATCCCAAGTATGTGAAACTCTACCAAAAGCATCGTATTTGCAGATGCCAACTAAACAGTCAAAGGTCAAGAGACCATCTAAAACATGAGCCAGACCAGCAGTGCTGACAATTGACACAGTGACAAGTAAGGGACAAACACCTAAGATAAGGGACAAGGTACTTGTGCTCTCAGTCCTGCATGTGGAGGAGGCTAAACACATTGTCAAGACCTCATGCTATTCATCCTGACACAGGGCACCATTCTGCAAACCCCAAACTCCCATGTACACTGGAGCAGATGAAGAGATAAATATGTCACCAGAAACCCTCCCTTAAATTTCAATAAGTTTTCACTGCATCTTCTGAGGTGTCTGGCCTGTCAAATGTCACTGCTTTTGTGATTGCTGTAAACCCTCTACAGAGCTTGACATAACTGCAAGAACATCTCCATCCAAAACTCAGAGCTGCTCTGTCAAACTAAACATAAATTAAGAGAGTTTTAGTGGCACTGTGCATTAATTCCAGGATGAAATGCAGCAGCATTTAAAAAAAACGTAAGAAAATTAGGTTGATGGTATATTAATCTGAGTGGTAGAATAATGAGAAGCTTTGATGAAAGAGTAGCAACATGAAAGAAGTTCTCAAGATTTTTGCCTGACACGTCCTCTCCAAAGCAGCCACTACAGAGCATTAATGCTTTCTGAAGAGTGTCACTTCAGTGCTGACTACTTAAGAAAAATCCTGGAAAACAGACTACCCAGATCCATGTTCTCACCTCACTCAGGTCACAGGGATGAGAATTATCAAACAAAGTTTATACAAGTCAGAAGAAAGCATCTCCCAAATACCCAAAAGCTGAATTTCAACTGTGATTCCCAGTCTTGATTTGCTTTCTGGCACTGATCCAGCAGCTGGCATGAAAATGGGCAGTCTACAGAGCAATCTATTCTGCACGATGTGCCATAGGGCCCAAGGGGACTCTACAGTTAGCCAAAATAAGCAGAGTACTGGACACATCCCCATTATCCAAAATAAGTGACCAAGAGCCATAGACCATGGAGCTGCCATGTTTGCTCCATCCTTCCTGAGGACTGCCTGACTTGAGACAGTTATCCTAGTAGGCAGCAAACTAAGTTGAATCTCCCCATCCAGCTGCCTCAGTGCAGCAGGCCAAAACTGGTAATGCAGACGTGAGGGATAACCACATCCCCAAACATGAATGGGAAGGGGGGAAGGTAGAGGGAAAGCTATAAAAATGCCACTATTGAAGAACTGAGATTAGTGATGGAGATACTGCTACTTTGCTGACTTATCGTGACAGCAACTTGGTGTGTATTTTAACACCACAATCAGTAACAACAACAAAAAAGCCTCAATTTGCTCACAAAAATACATCTTATCAAGAGTATAGGTCAGAAAATAGTAAATCTTGTATTTCCTCAGATATTTAGGCAGCCTCATTTTCAACTTCCATCCTCTCTAGTGCACCACTAACATGTGCAAAACAAAACTGATCTTCAGACACATCCCTCTTCTTCTCATGCCTAGCTTTTCCTTGGGAAAAATACCCCACAGTGTTTTCAACGCCTGCCCCTTGACCATCATCACACACCCTTGGCAAAAGAGGTGGTGACAACTGAGAGCACAGTTTTAACTTCCCTTGTGCTGTCTTCTGTTATCAAACAACGTTGCCATGTCTCAGCAGGACTTGCAACCCAGCTATATGGGGTTCAAAGGTTAATGAGGGAAAACAGAATCTGACAACTATATTACAGACCATCCCAGGGCTCGCACCTCCATCCCTGCTGTGGCTGCCTCCTCGTGAGACTGCTGTAGGCAAGTTACAGGGCCTCTCTTTTGATTTAAGGCTATTCTGAAACCATACTGAGGAAAAAGGTGGTAAAGTTCTTGTTGAATATATTCACTTGGATACCTTTTACGCCTGAGATTCAGAATCTGCTTTTGCATTAATAAGCACTTAAAATCAAAGGCATCATTTTTGAGTGTATGAATTCCTGTGGGGAAAAAAAAAATAATACAAAATGGTGCAAATCACTTGGAGACTCATTTTACCTTTAATTTCTCTCATACCACATGGAGATCATAGTTCAGGGTGGTATACCTCCCACTTGGAAGAATAATAAAGAGCAGTAGAAAGGCAAGATGACCAATATGGTCCATGACAGAGCCTTCAGCCAAGTTTCTCAGACCACATTACAATGAAAGTTCACAATGAAAGAGGAAGAAATTTGAGTTTGTATCACAGACACGCATTTTGTTTGCTCAGCTGAAGATAATCCATTTTCTTTCTGTCCTACAGTCTCCTTTCCACAAGCCTTGCTGTCCACATTCTCAGAAGGTACAAAATGACATTGCCTATAGGGCATATTCACATCTGTGTGCAACAACAATCCAGCCCTGCCATTTCAATTAATTTTGAGAACTCAACTTCCTACCAGTCCTTCAAGCAATAAGGAATAGCAAACCTAGAAAAAGATAGTAGAGGCACAATATCGACATGGTTAAGCCATAGACCCTCAGATTGTTACCATAGTCTTGCTTGACTCCAATTAACTTGCATTCAAAAAGAAAGAAAAGCAGTTGCTAGTTTTAGCAGTTCTCTGGATTAGTTAATCCCACCTGAATAAATCACTGGTTAAGAGGCAGCAGATACCTCTTGAATAAGGTGACAGTAACCTACAAGAACTCAGAAAAAAGGAAAGGTACATAAGAACTTGGTATTGTAATAAAGATCATTTAAGGGTTCACTGCAGTTTCACTAGGTGCAGCATTGTACTGGAAAGCAGTGGACTGTTTTGTAGTTCTGCTGCAGATATCCTGTGTTATCCCAGGTCAGCCAGATAACCTCTTCGCACTTCACATCCATGCCACAAATTGCTATTTTGAGGCCTTTCTGAGAAAACAAATAAACCACATTTCACACATTGCCTAACCTCCTCCCTCATCTTACAACAGCCAACATTAAAAGCCAACTTGGCTACATGCTAACTAAAGACTCTTCTGAAGGCTCTGAACAGCCTGGAAAATCCTTGAATACACAAACTTTCTTGATTCATTGAAGCCAACAAGCCTTTAATGCTGACTTTAAATAGGCAAAATCTTTCTCTGTTATCTGTAAGAGGAGTAGCCAAGCTCTCTGAGTGTCTCTGTGGATGAAAACAAAAAGCAGTCACAAGTTTTAGTTCAGATTCACAGAGCAGCACAAACCTGATCAACTAAGAAACACATGGAGCAACTACTTAAAATTCTTAGATTTATAGATACAGGTAAGCAAAGTACACTTACTTCCTGATGAAAGAAAAGCTTCAATTTCCCTGACTGCAGAGCTGGGAGTTAGCAACCAAGCACATGACTCCCCCTACAATCTGTCAGGGAGAGACCAGCACATGAGAAGCGTTAACACACAGGTGCCCAAGGAACTGTGATTGGTACCTGCAGCTGTGAGAAGAAAATTAAATTTAATTAGAAGCAAGTGGGCCTGGATACACTGAAGAGATGAAAAACTAGACCTTTGTGTTTTATTTTATTCCAAGTGGGAGCACCTTCTACTAACAGTTGCTCCTCCTATTTCATCTGGTGGGGTGACTCAGTTGTGACTCCAGCTACCCACAACAATATTGTTCATGTGCTTTCCAGCAGTGTGCGTAATCCAAAGCTAAATTTAGCAAACACTTATTAATCTAATTTAACCTCATACATAATCCTATTGACATCAGTATGTGAGTAAAGTTGAGCAGCCATGGGAGTCCAAGATCAAAGTCAGAGTTGCCTGAACTGCCCAGCCCAAGCCAAAGCAGTGACTACCAAGGCCACTCCTTCATTAAAGGACGATCTGGATGGCAGAAAGAGAAAAGTTCATAAATGTGATGTTCTGCTTAGAACATATTGCTTTCTAGCTAAAATATTAATTGTCCAATATCTTCCCTTTTGCATATGTAAGTGAAGTTATGTGCAGAATTCAGAATAACTTTCTTGCTGCAGAAACAGACTAGAAACAGGTAGATCAATGTCACTCACTAAGCCTTCCAAGTAAAATCACATGCAGATTTTAGTTTGTGAGCATTTCCTTAATCTATTCGAAGGCAAAAATATTATGGGGCAAAGGGAAAGTTAAAAACATGAGGCCAGCTGTATGATTCCCAGAAATTATCAACTAAAACGAACTGGCCATGTCACAGACTAACCCTCAAGAGGTGCTTAGTAACACTGCAGAAGGAGATGAAACGGAAAACACAGTAGGGCTGGAAGACACCTAAAGAAAAATGAGGAAGGAGCTATATTCTGGAAGACTGTGAGTCAATAAGCAGATGAAGACACACTGTGCTTCACAAAGACACATGTTTTTCTTGAATCGCTTACAGCTTTAGGCAAACATCTGCAGAAGTCAAGACACTAGAATCCACCCAGACTTAAAGCTTGACCATGTCTAGTTTGTTTGTCCAGCAGTAGAGAGGGAAAACTGTTCAGAAAGGATATTCAACAGCAAGTTTTGAGCCAGGAAAATCCTTCACAAATTTTTGAGAAATAATTTTACCACAGAAGTCAAAACATTTAGTCCTGAAAGTCAGGATATTTCATTCTGAATATGCTGGTTTGAATGGATTTACATTACAAAGTGGAAAGAGACTTTTTAAAAGAGATAAAATAATGCTGATAATGAAATACCTAATAGCAGGTTAAATAGACATTTCATTAATGAGAACTGAAGCTAAAGGATGAGATTGGGATTTCCAGGACCTAGCTGTAGCACTCCAGTACTGCCCCGTAACCAAGCAGCAATCGGGGCTTCAGGACTTGGAGACATCGTCTTGAGGAGACATCCCAGTCACTTTTCCAAGGTGTCCTCATCTTTCCACCAGCTACCAAGAGATTGTCCTGGGGAACACTGACAGCCTTGCACAGAGCCAGGCAGTCCCGCCACTGCACTCTGGAGGCCATGCAGGTGGGAGTACTAGCAGTGTGGTGGCTGCTTTCAGGATGCTGGCAGAGGCTCCAGTCCCACAGGGAAGTGGCAGAACTGGCTGTGCCAATGTCATGTGCTGCTGCTGCAACAGAAAACAGGCCAGAGCCACTTAATCTGAAAAGACAGACAAATACTTTTCATGCCAACTTTAGTGTAGGTCATGCTGCTAGTGTCAATACTGAGCGCTGCAAGAATGAAGACAGTCACAGCTCCCGAGGGGCTTTGTCTCTGCATTGCTGGCAGAGGAAGAGCACACCCCAGTGTGTTTTCTGGCATGTCACAGTGCCAGGGAAGTTCACTCTTTAAACTGATGTCTCCCTGCTGAACATCAGGAGAATTCAACCACACAGTAGGTAGTTGGGTGCCATTCACGTTCAGAACCCAGTTCTGTTAAGATCAGACCAGGCTATGGCTGGAGGGGCAGTAGGCTGACAGAGGACAGAAGTACTGTCTGAAGACAGGAATCCTGTGCTATAGGTGTAGGACAAGCTGGAGCAAGAACCATCAGGAAGCAGGACCTGGGCAGTCCTCCACAGTGAGGGTTCAAAGCACCACCCAATAGCCCCAAGCAGCTGGTGAGGTTCTAGTCAGTCAGTGACAGGCAGTCAGACAAGCTCACAGGCTAGCCTTTGTGTTTAGGCAGAGTGGCTGTGGTCAGGCAACCAGTTCTATCTGCTTGCCTTGCCATGACCAAACAGGGCCTGGCTCTTAGTCACAGGTAGGAGCAGCACTGACATACCACCCCCAGAGTGCAGAGGCTTAAGGAAAAACAAGTGGTCAGAAAACAAGCACATGCGTGTGAGGTTGGACCCTCTGAAGGAATCAGCAAGCAAGGGGTGGAACAATGCTTTGTCCTAAGCCCTGAAAGAGCAAGAGGTATGCTCCATGCTCCCCGGATGGAAAAGCCTAAACACCACATGGGTGCTGATGATAAGTACATCTCTCAGCTTTGAGGTGTGTGTCACCACCCCACAGGGGAAAATACAAGGCAACTGCTAACAGGAAAAAGAGGATTTCACAAACTGGAATAATAACTGAAAAGGAAGTGAAAAGCTGTTGCAAGCAAGGAGTATACAATGATACAAGAGGAAAGGGAAGCATTTCTAGTATAGGAATGTCTGCAAAGCACAGAATAAAAGCGAGCAAATCAGCTTTACGGAATTACAGAGAGTGCTCAAAGTGACTGCTTGGGCAAAAATTCACGGAGGGACTTCTACAGGGCAGATCTTAGCAAAGGACACCTACCTCCAGGGCTACATGGTCTCAAGGCATTCCCCAAATTCCCTTTACACTATAAATCAAGAAAGATACTTGCAATTAAATTCTCTTGAAGAAGAGCAAGGGGGAAAACTCTACTTCCTTTCTTTTCTTGTGTAGAAGGTACACTTCCAAGTAATGTGAACTTCAGTCCTTTAGACTTAGTAGTACACCAGGCTCCTGAGTTAATGCCCGGCTCCCTTGACTGCTACACAGAGGACAAGCACATTTCAGTTGTGTAGATTTTTGGTTCACATTCAAGTGTAGTTGCTTGACTTTCTAACCCCAATGTAATTTGCTCCTTGTTCCTGAGGTGAAAGAAGAAAGATGGAAAAGACTCTTTGAATAAACCAGTGGAGCAATAGGGCACAAGTACTGGTGGGACAAAAAAGGCCATCAGAGAAACAGCTGAAGTAGCCAACAGGGAGGTCCAAACGTGTAGACAACAGAAAGAGTGGATTAAGTAAACAGAAGAGACACTATGTACGGCTCATAAGAAAGTATCAACAGAATTTACAATGTTGTTTACTTTATTCATTTAAAATATGTTCTGTTGTTTCCATGCTACATCAGCCAGTCTTTGCCAAACCTCTGCTTCTCATTGCGCTGTTTGATAGTTGGGTCAGTTTATTGTTCACTCAGATATCTGGGTAACCCACAGCCAGTGGAGAGATCTGGAAATGGTCCTTTTTGCATGTAAAGAAGAAATGCAAAAGCTGCTGTTGATTAGTTCACATTCTGACTGTGCTTTTTTATACCCAGCTTGATATGTTGAACGTTCTTAGCATGATTCATTCAGTAAAATAGCAATTTAATGTACAAGGGCATGCTGGAGCAGGCAGAAGCATTTCAGGAAAACACGGATTTAACCAGAGGATTTAAATATCAACATACAGAAAATCATCTGTTGTGTCTAGATGAGAAATACTTTTACAGGCCAGGCTTCCCAAAAGGCAAAAAAAGCAGGTAGACATCCAAATCACACCAATTTTTTTCAAACCTTATTTTAAAATCTTATCCTGGAATTTGACTCTCAGACTGGACTAATGGATCAGATCCAAACATGCATAAGGGAGAGTAGCCTCAATGTGGAATCACAGAAAAACAGGGAAAGAGAATACCTCATGACCTGGTTTATCCGCCTGCTCCAGGCAGGATGACCTACACCTATTTCATTTGTGATAGATGTATATCTAATGTGCTTTTAAAGACCTTCAAAGACAGAAACTCCAATATTTCACTATCTTCACTGCTAGAAAACTTTTCCTCACTGTTTAATCTATATCTTTCTTCCTGTAGTGCAAGACCAAAACACCCTATCAAATAAAACATGGGCTCTTGGGAAAGACTATTTTTGTCCTTTTTATAGCTTGATTCTGTCTCCTACATACTTGAAGATTATCCCTGCATTGCCCTAAGTTTTCTTTTCTAAAAGCTGAACCATGCAACTCACTTAACTCTTACCTCCGTGGTCATATTCAAGACCTCTAATTATGCTCAGTTCTCCTCTTCGGGCTCTTTCCAACTGGTCCACATCCTCTTGAACTGCAATGCCAGAGATGTCCAGCTGAGGTTCTTCCATGCTAAAAATAGCTAAAAGATTACTGTATATATCAAGAGGGCTGCAGTCTTCCTCATGCATTTTATTATTCAGCGTTGCACTCCATCTTTTTCACAAGAGTGTGACTTTGTTGACTCATTCAACTACCAGGAGCAAATCTTTCCCAACTTGCTGAGTTCCCTCCTTCCTTTTCACGTCCTACTTATCCCGGCTGCCCACCTCATAAAGCAATCTTTCTTTGACAGGATTTCTTCAGATCTTAATTAGTAATTTCCAATTGACCAATTATTTAAAGAAGATTTAGCTCCTGTAGAGCTTGCTCATCTGTCAGTGTGATGCTGTTGAAGAGAACAGTTACCAATTATAGAAATGAACCCCTAGGTTTCCTTTCAGCCTGTGCAATTTGTTTAAAAAGAAGAAAACAAAAACATTGGAGCATAGCAATGACCTTAAATAGACTATATAAGACATCAGCCAGTCCTGCTGTTTTATAAGTACGATTGGCTTGTGAGGTTTCAGAGAAGCTCACATAGAGTATGTGGGAAATTAGCATGATGCTAGACGCATGTAATTATCACTCTTAATTTGGCAAATCTGATTATCAGCTGTAAACACAGAAACTG
Organism: Psittacus erithacus; assembly: GCA_009867235.2. Classification (NCBI taxonomy): domain Eukaryota; kingdom Metazoa; phylum Chordata; class Aves; order Psittaciformes; family Psittacidae; genus Psittacus; species Psittacus erithacus. The sequence continues at coordinate 14,056 of WYDI02013968.1, read as the reverse complement.
ATTTTTACAGCAAAAGCCTTGCAATTCAATTCTCCTGTTATCAGTCTGCAAAGAGTTATTTTTTTCAGCATATGCTGTATTTAAGACTGACATTCACGTTATCAGTAATTGTGCTTGCAGTGGATGGCACGATATATGCAAAACATAGAATCCAAGACTGGTTTGGGTTGGAAGGGACCTTAAAGCTCATCCAGTTCCAACCCCCTGCCATGGCCAGGGATACCTTCCACTAGATCAGGTTGCTCCAAGCCCTGTCCAGCCTGGCCTTGAACACTGCCAGGGATGGGGCAGCCACAGCTTCTCAGAGCAACCTGTGCCAGCGCCTCACCACCCTCACAGGGAGGAACTTCTGCCTAAGATCTAATCTAAATCTCCCCTCTTCCAGTTTAAAGCCATTCCCCCTTGTACTGTCCCTACATGACTTTGTACTCACCATGCTTTATGAACAGCATGGTGAGACCACCACGTGTAGTCACATGGTGCTTCATAGACTACCATGCTTTTTGAAGAGCATGGTGCAGAGAGAGAATTCCTTCTTAGGGGAGTGAACCTGGGACATGCTGGCTGCATGTTAGTATCGATATCCTGGCTGAATCGAAACTGCCTAATTTGTTACGACCACCATGGGTGATATTACAAATGCAAGTTCCCACTACCAGAACATAACATCTGAATTTCTGTATATATGCCCTAGTGTACATAGCTATATGTATTATATTTTCTACTTTCTAAATGCAGTGCATTCCTCAATACTTACTCTGAAATAACACAAATGTTATAAAATCAGGCACTCAGAAGCTATAAACTCCATGAAGTTTGTCTGGGAAGACAGGAGAAGGTGACCTTGTGCTCATATGTAATAAAATCATACGTTTCCTGCAGAACCTCTCTTCATTTCATGGTGGACATTTCTGGAGCTGTTGAATGCAACATTTTTTTCATTCAGTTCTTACACTGCACACAGTACAAATCGTGGGTGAAAAACTTTATTAATTTCCTCAAGGAGATTTCTGGTGCACATTCACCATAAGATTACAGACTGAGATTTTGAAGGCATTCTGACAGAGGTCACTCCAGCACTTACTGCTGCCTCTGGGCAGGGGTTGCCCTGAGTATGCACAGCATAAAGCAAAAGACCAGAGAGACTCCAAATCCTTGCTGCAGGTCTTCATATTTTTGTATCTTGAGTTTCCAGTGTAAAAGTCATGAATAGTGCTAACTGGGATGGAGTTGGACTAGCACAGCCTTCCTGCATTATGCTGAAGAAAGCCAAGTTCTGCCTGATGAGGTGTGTGGTGCTCAGTATGCATACAACCCCAGGGACAGTGGCACTGCAGATAGTGGTCAGGGCAGCTGCACTGGGGTCAGAGGACCAGGCACAAAGGCTTTGAACACAGCTTGGAGTATTCCATACAGTGGAGGCTCGTGAACCTTTTTCTTTTCCCTAAAGGATGCATGTTCCCTCCCTATGAGAATATCCCCTGTGCATCCCAGCTTCCAGCTTCAGAAGCTGTACTTACCTTCCAGAAACTAAGGTTTGTTACCAAGCTTAAAACAAGCCACATGCTCCAGCCAGTTTTGAGCCACCTCGCACACTTGTTGACCTGTTGCTTCTCAGTAAATTCCAGCTGACCTTGCACTGAACTGGAATTTCAATTCAGTTGTCCCTTTGATGTTCACAAGTTAAGCAGACTTTTACTTACAGACACTCACAGGCCCCTGCCCAGCATCATGTGTGTGTCACTGCTGGAGTCCTTAGCAACACTCTCCAGGCAGGATTAGATAAGAAGTAAGATTTTACCCATGTGAGTCAATCACCTCGCCCTTTTCCTTTGTTAGTGACTTTAAGACCTTGTCTCTACTTGAAAGATATGCTTATAAAACAATGCTGTACATGAGATGGAGCTTAGGGCAGTGCCCAAAATAAAGTTATAATAGGAAAAAACTTTTTTCTTACCAATGTAACCATGTTTACAAGCATGGTTAAAACATCCTAAGAATTACACCCTTGGACTAGCATAATTCAGCTAACATTTCACAGTTGATTGCAGTTGTGAGCCCAAGCTGTGAAACCCAGAGAGAAATCTACATAATCGTTTGTCTCATTTACATTAACAAAGGCTTGTATCCTGTAAGAGAGTTTCTTACAGAGCTTGCAAGGTCACTACTGAGTTGACTGATGAGCTATGATCCAATTGAAAAACTTATGCCTATTCCCACTCTACCCAAGCTTTATAAAATTAGTATTGAACACTTTCCAAGTCACACTTCCGAATTACAGTTACCAGCCCATTCTGACTTCTTGGAGACCCATAAAAGTTTAAGAAGATCAAAATAGTGTGGGGGGAGGGTATTTTATTAGAACATTTTCAGTAGAACTGTCAGCAGGGGGAGTTTCAACAGTGCAGCTCCTACAGTGACTGCAGTGTCTGTAAAAAATCAAGTCACATGCTTCATTTTGAGCTGATTACTTCAAAATTTGAGAAGTCCTTTCATGTTAGTATTCAAGCCACCCACAGTGAGAGGACTATGACTACACACTCCAATGTGGCCCTAGAGTTATTCATGTTCCAGGGGTACCTATTACCTTGTATAATACTTCATATAATGGCATCTTGCAGCTTCAAAAAAGGCCTGGTAAAACTGAGTCACAGAAGCCAGAGACGAATGGGAAGCCTGCAGCTAATAGAGAGCTAAACACCACCCATGGAATTTGGATGTCAGGGCTGCTGGGCCATATTATTTTCTAATGCAACCAGTGTTTTCCTGCTGTCTTCTATTTCATAGAATTGGTTGGGTTGGAAGGGACCTTAAAGCTCATCCAGTTCCACCCCCTGCCACAGGCAGGGACACCTCCCACTAGACCAGGTTGCTCCAAGCCCCATCCAACTTGGCCTTTAACAGTTCCGGGTATATTTGCACATGCCTCAGCATGAGTGAAACAGTGGACAACATACACTGCCCGTTGTGTAGCATATTTCTACAAGCATTTTTCTGGGTTTGGTTTGCAATATATGCATTGAAAATATGAGTATTCAGATGCTTTAACTAGAAATGTGGCTTTTAAAAGGAATATCCCTCTTCTGGTGGCTCTATTTTTGATTCAGAAATTATGTGCAGAGCTCTAAGTCTTGAATATTTTGTTTTTCTTGTATTTATTTTTCTTTCCTCCAAGATACAGATTCCAGGAATTTCCTGCTGTCTTATTATAGGTCATTCTGACCAGACTCATCATAGCACAGTAAATGTATGAACATCTGAGCTGGACATTTTGCTATTTATCTCTTTTTTAATTTGCCACCAGGAGGTGCAACTGATCTTCTCGTCAGCACCACTCAGTCTTCATTATAATCACCAGCTATACTTCAAGGCGGAAATGGCTTTCTTTATTCTTTCACTAGTATTTTGTTCCTTATTGCTATCCCTTTCTTCTTGCGGGCCATGAGGTCTCTCAAAGCTCTTACCAAATGCAATTTGCAGCCTGCTTTTGAATCAGCTTTCTCCGTGTTGCTGTTGCTGCTGGCAGAAATATTTGGTGGCGCTTACACACTGGAAAACTGCATCTATAACACTACGGCATGACTAAGGCTGATTTCTGTAGGTGCTTTGTTATCAGCCTTTAAACAGCTTGGCCAAGCTGTGCAGTCACCCTGGATAAGAGCTGACTGCAAGTCTCACAAAGAAAGCCAAGGATCCACCAAATGCCTTTGATCCACTTCCTAAAGGAGGGAGCAGCCAGGGAATTAAAAACAGCAGGAAGAGGAAAGAGACCCTCATCCTCCTCACTCCATGCAGAGGTAAAAGCATTAAGGATGGGAAGGGGTTCTGTCTCATTGCATGCATGTTTTAACCCAAATGTAAATTTAGCCCTTGTGAGAACCGGCAGCTGAACTGAAGCCAAATCTGACAGGAGGTATTTCTTCCATGCAGAAGCAGCCAAATATGTAAGATATAATCACAGGGTGATGGCAGGCTCTCAAGATTAGGTAGTCTCACTGGACTTCTAGTGAAGATAGCAGAATTTTTAGCAGATTTAGCTAGTTTCCACACTTCTAACTGCAGAATCTGATAGCAACAGCTTAGATCTGAACCTGGGAAGGTCCTTAACACTAATATGTTTCCAAACAATTTTCTCTCTACTCTTTACACACACACAAACATGCTATCAAAGGGCAGCACAATGATGCTGCAGTGTGACTGCAATACCACGTGTGCAAGACACTCAGCACTACTGAAATAGCCATCTCCAGTACCCTCAGGAAATACAATATCTGCAGTGCTAACCTGTGCCCCATCCCACCTGAGCAGCCTCACCGCTAACCTCCTCTGCCTTTTCTCCCTAGGAAAGTGTGCAGGGTTATCTGGATAGCCTCTCTGCTTTAGGAGTAAAGTAGCAGAAAGTAAGAAACAGGCCACACTTCATCCTCTCTCCATGACCCAGAGGGCTCCATACCTTGCTCTGCCCAGCAGAATTGCTGTTCTTGTGCTTCCTAATAAAGAGGGGAGACCTGGAGGAGGTCCAAAGTCTCAGGATCCTCCAAACCACATTCTTCAGCCTCTAGGGTCAGACCCTGGTCTCTTCATGAGACCACGTCTGCTACAGAGTGCTCTGTTAGACAACTCTTTCCATTTACAGCCCTCACAACCCATTAAGCGGTTTCGAAGTGCTTATTATTACAATATAGCAAGGTATCATTGCGTTACCTTCTTTTGTTACCAGCATGATGAAAGGCATACCCATCAAAAAGACACACACTAATGCCTTCAACATGAAAATGAAAATGCATGTAGGGGTTTTACTGATTTCCAGTGAATCAACCTTTAACATTTATTTTAAGCTTTGGCTCTTTTAGAGCCAAGTATGAGTATAAACTTTTATAAGTTTCAATTATGTTTGGAAATTTGAGTGCGTGGTTGAAGGAAAAAAGATTAGAGAAGTCAGAAGTTTATACATATTTATATAGAGAACATGGGATTAGCATAAGAAGACTGCAAGGCTTCAGTTCGTTCGGCGTTATTTTTACTTACTTTTTAAACTAATATTCTGAAAGTCAGGTGCCTATTGTCTCTACAGTTTAGAAACTGGCCAAGCAAGCCAACATCTAAAATTTCTCTTTATTTGCTTCTCTCAAAAACATCAAACTGAAAAACCCAGGGAAGGTTCTAGTTCTAGCCCTAGGTCAAAATGTGCAGAAGACTTGACTTGGGTTAAAATTATACTTCTAAAGCTGTATCAACAGCAATTCAGCAGTCTGCTAATGGTTGTGCACCTACCAGCCAGTCAGCAATCGGATCTGGTTTTGAACATTGCATGGATTCCATGTCAAAATATCAGGGTATGATCTAACCAACAAGAAAGTACAATTCAGAAAACACTAAGCAGAAAATTAGCTCAGTGTATCTGAACAAATACACCTCCAATACTTTCAACTAGCTCTCTATTAAACATCCACTGGATCTAAAAACAGTCAGCCACTGATTACTTTCATCTTAGTCTCATCTACCATGTATGGTTGTCCTTTCCTTCTAACACAAGAATAACTTGCGGACATACTGAACAAATTGTTTGGCAGACAGCAAGAAAAGAGAGGTGACCAAGTAAGGGAGGAAAAGGTTCACACAGCTGCCTTTTAGAGAAGGCGACAGCAGGCTGTAATGTGAGGAAAGAGAGAACAGTCAGAGATACTGCTGGACATGGAGAAGAGGGAGGTGAAGCCAAGGTGAGGTAGAAAATGAAGGTTCATAGTTTGGTATTCAGGAGGAGAAACAAGAAGGAAAAACAGGGAAAGAGAATAAAGGAGAAGAAAAAAAATCAAACATCACCCAGGGCCTCTGGACTGTGGCAGATGTGAAAACTGTGGAGGCAGGGAGCAAAGAGAAAAGAGGGCTCAAGGAGCTCTAGGGCTGCATGGTGTGCACGGCCCAGAGATACAGCAGCGCAGGGGATGCCAAGGCTTCATTTGCTTCACTTATCTGCTGCAATTGCCAAGGCCAAGGACGAACAAGAAAATTGGAAACTGACAAAGAGCGCAACTCCTTCCTCATTAATAGACAAAAGCATTGGCACCAAAGCATGCCTCTCATTATCTCCACGGTTATTTTAGCAGTATATCTTGAGTTATCAAAAGGAGAGTATGACTGCATTGTCAAGAACAAAGAAATCTAAATTGTAATTTGCACTCTCCAGCAGATTGGAAGTACAAAATTGCAGGTTTTTGTTTGGCTTTTTTTTTTTTCTTTTTTGGTCTTCAAAATGTGACCTCTAATTGGAGGAAAAAAAATAAAAAATATATAAAAAAAACCTGTAGTGCTAAAATTATTTTCTGGTGCTGAGATTACCATCCAGTGCTCAGCTAGGAGGAGATTAAACAGGCTCTGAAAAACAGTTAATTAGAACAGTATGTTGCAGTTTGAGGTTCTGCTTCCTTTTTATCCAAGTTTTACAGCCATACTGTGAATGGGAACATCACGCTTTTGTTACCCAGTGAGCTATATTTTGAGACCACTAAAATCAAGGAGATTTTCCTCCTAGACTCCAAGGTTAAATCACATAAGCACATTGGGGTATTTAACTACTATACATCAGTTGCAGAACACAGGAACACTGCAAGCGCCATTAAGCAGCACATAAATCAGTTAAATGGATGTCTCTTTTCTCCTTTTTGTTTGTTTCAAGAGCATTGTGGAAGCTCCCTAGTCAAAAGGCACAGAAGCAATATAGGAAGGTGAGCAGGACACACACTACTGCCTGATCCATAGCTAGAGCAGCCATAGTAACGGAAGTGCTACAGCTGAGAAAGTGTGGAGAGAATAATGTCTAGCAAGAATTGTGATGGTCAGCGAGGACAAATACAGCACAAACATATACTCTTTTTTACTAGAAGAATGGAACAATGTCAAGATTCATCCTTCTAATTCTGGGGTAGATCTGCTCATTTACCCAACTGTATATAATACACCAGGGACTTTTTTTAGCATCCCAAAAAGAAACATGAACTTGTAACAAGAGCCAAGGCTAAGCCTCATCTCAGCATAGAAGAAACGAAACTGCAACATGCCTGCAGAGCCATTTTCTCTTGCCTAACACAGACCTTTGCCTGTAGCTGAGCTGAGCAAGCACACCTACCCCAAAAGGCCATATGCAACCCTGGCAGCATTTAAAATAATGGTTTATTTGCAAAAGAAACTCTTTTCCAGACCAAAACCCAAATAAAACCTTGTAACCCCAGTATCTATGTACCCTGGGAGAAGACAGCAGCAATATGACAGAAGGTATAACTTGAACCACTTATAACTGTACAAAGCTAGGAAACATTTAGAAAAATATTGTGCTGGAAAAAATATCTAAATGTTTAAAGAAGCTGGTGACCACAATGATGGGTGCATTTTAAAAACCAAAATGGAATACAATAGAATGCATTTGGTTCTCTTTATAACAAACAGCATGTTTCTAATCACCAGCATCAGAGTCAAACTAAACATTTCAAACCCCACCAAAGACAATAAAATCATAAATGTTAACGTGTCCTGCCCAGCAGACTGTATTATTGCTTTATGCCCACCTTGTCGGTTGCCACATCAACTTTCTGACTTGTTACCAGCATCTTCTACTTGTTTTAAACTTTTGTTTTAAACACTATTTTTAAAATTACTCAGCAACTCATGTTTAGATAACTGCGCAGATTTCCTAAAGGATTTTGTTCCTATTAGAGTACTCAGTGAAACAGCCAGTTCTCCCAAAGTGCTTAACTCTTTCTGAAATATCATTCGAGGAAAATAAATCTGAAAACTCTCTGCCTAATCAGTTTTGTTAAAGAAGAGGCAATTTAGCTATTTCATGGTATTCCCACCTTTCTTCTCTTTTCTTCAGTATGTAGCTGGAAAGGAGCATGATGAATACCAATGGCTGGCTCTACATGCCGGTCTGATTTTCTCATTAAGAAAAATAGAGTGGAACAGCTCTTATTCTCAGAAGAATATGAAACACAAAGTTGCTGCTGTCCAATAGGCTGGCAGTCTGTCTGCCTGCAAAAGCTACTAATTCATACATCATTTGCGTGTTGCAACATTAACAATTTTTGCTGTTAGCATGCAGTTATAAATAATGCCAGATGTAGAGTGAACGTGAAAGAAATTCTGATAGACAGCTGGCAAAGATTTGTCTTGTTGGGTCTCGTTAGTAAGGACCATAAAAACAGTGAGTGAAAATGAGTCAGACTGAAAATATATTAGAGCCTGCCATGTTTTCAGTGTTCAATTCAATGATTTTCCACTAAAGCCAGGGAGTAGAGACTGCAGATGAGGCTCCAGAGGTCAGTCAGAAATGATTCCTGGCTCTTCTCCAAACTCCCTGTGTGATCTTGTCTAAGCGATTTCATTCTTTCTTACCTCAACTCTCTGCCAGGCTGGAAAATGCACCTCTCTTGGCAGAGCAAAAGTACTACACTTAGGTAGAATTAATCAGCTACACAAATTCAAAACAGGGAGTGATTAGCCAGGATTAGACATATTATTTTTCAGAACACAACTTGGAGGTTGCAACAGATAACCAGCTGAGCACGAATCAACCATGTAATCTGTTGTAAATACAAACCATCTACCTATTCTGCTTCTTAAAAACTGAAAAAAAAGCAAGACCCAAAACTTCATCCCTAAATATCTTTTTGCTTTAACTTCAGTTAAGTTGAAAACGGTAGAAATAACTCTGAATTAATTTGACTATTGTCTCACATGAGATTGATCATAAAAAAAAAAAAGCAAAGAAAACCAGTTAATTCCTAATATACATACATTTCAACTACTATTTTGACTCATCTTGCATATGTAGGTGACGCCATTATCAGAATTGGTCACTCCACAAGTTACTGCCAAGAGTAATCTTCTCGGTTCAGGTCTGTTAATAATGTATTTGCTCTCTTTCCAGCCTAACTTCATGTGCGTGTAGAGGCAGATTGCCTAACTGAAGCGAAAATGATTCAATAAAACACAAGAGTAGTCATGTCGCTAATGGGAACATTCAGCGGCTGTACTACTTTCCCCCCACAGATATTACTGGTAGCTTCTATTTAGTTCAGTGCTTCATTATTAAATTAACACCAAAGCCCCACTAGGCAAGAATAAAATTTAACCAATGTTTCATTTGTTGTAGTCCCAGATACACCCTTATGCCTCGTGGCGAAGGATGTGATTCATTGCAGTTCTCATCTTCTAGGATTCTGTACTGCAAGTTGATGTCTACCCAAGAAATTAACAATATCAAAGTCCACCTCTGCTTCAGCCTGAACCTGAATTAGGGGAATTGAATCCCACTAGATTTCAAAACTGGCTCACCACACAGATTTGCTGAGTAATACAATTTGACACAGTCATCCACAGTCAGTGAATTAAGGACAATAAGCAAATAGTGTGCCACTACACAATTGTTTCCCAGCTATTAAGTTGGCCTACACATATTTAGCTACCTTCCCATATCATGTAGAAGATGTTACAAATTATCTTTTTTTTTCCTCATGCATATTGATATTTGCTATTTTAAGGCTTGACCCCTAAATACATTATTAATTCAACTTTCAATGAGAAAAGCAATATTTTCCTACCCTAAGAGATGCAAAGGAGTCACTATAAAGCAGCATCGTGCATCACATTAAGTACAAAAGTAGCCTGAGAAATTATAAGAAAGATGCTTTTCCACTAAGCCAATAAAGATTTGTTGACAGAAGACCAAACTATTTAAAGTTTTTTTATACACTGAAATTCAAAGAAAAATCACAATTAAACAGCAATTGTAGACAATACTAAGAGCCAAGAACATGGAAAGGACAGGTTAGAGAGTACTTACGTAAGTTAAATACTTTTAACCCAGGATAAGATACACAGAAACCTGAGGAAGACTTGGGAAATCTCAGAGTCCCCTGGCAATTGTTTACTTATGGAAACCTAAGACAGACTAATAACATACCAGAAAACTGCAGAAGGGTAAAAATGGTGACTATTCTTACAAAGGATTAAAAAAAACCACAGCAGCTGAGAATTTGCAGGCCTGACAGAATACTTCATTTACCAAAAAAAATAATGGCACGTATAATTAAACAATTTATTTGCAAGCACTGAAAAGAGCTGCATGAGTGGCAGTCAACATGAAGTTATGCTAAGAGCAAATAATACTAAACTATTCTAGTTTGGTACGGTACCAGGTCTTGTGGGTACACACAAAAGAGTATATCACACAGTTTTATTATAATAGAGCTTTTCGTATTTTCTTGTAATAACACCAACCAACCATGTCCTTCCTAGATTAAAATGTAATAGGTCAGGTACAGACCGGTAGGAAAAGAGATTACTTCTCAAAGTTTAATGTAAGGGTAAGCTGGGATTCTGCCAGGAATTGCTATAGGATTTTTATTATGGCTATATGACAAAAAGCACATAGCCCAGAGTCAGGAGAGTGGAAGAATGAGTTTATTAATTGATGAATGATATGAAGATAAGAAGGGTCAACCAAAAAGTTGGAGGGCAGACTTTATAGAAGAGGATGCTGCTCCGTAAGGACAAGTGCAAGGTGCTACCAGTACATGGGAATAAATGGTTTTACTAATACCAGCCATGGGCTGAAAAAAGGGACACAGTAACGCCATCAGCCTGAGACAGCAGGCCATCCCTTGGAAGAGGTGAATGTCACACTGGGACGCATAATCAGTGTACAATCCTTTGAGCTCAGGTGGGAAGTGTCACTTCCAGCCTACTCAGAGCTCAATGCCTAATTTCAGGGTTCTGCATTTCAGCAAAGAAGAGGAGTTACTTGAATTGGATGAAAGTTAGATGAGAATGAGGGAATAACTTGGACTGCTTAGCCTGTGTATGAGAGTGCAGGAAGTGGGTAAAATACTAAGCAAAGAATGGTTCAGGAAGAAAAGGAAATCTGTTCTCAAGATGTGTGATGAATAAAAGTCATGGGGATTATATTTCGTCACATAAAACTGAGAAAATTAAGAAAATAAAAGTCTCGTATTTGGGACAGTAGAAGTCAAGAATGTATCAGACTACACTGTTCATCATTGCAGATGTCTGAGGATAAGCAGGAAAACATCTGTGGGGACTGTCAAAAATATGGGCTGTCCAGCCTTGCGCTGGGGAAGAAATTACAGGGTCTGTCAAAGTCCCATTTAGCCTGGTCTTTCTGTGGCATCCAATATTTGAACAAAAAAACCCAAACCAAACCAAAGACAAAACAAGAACTCAGAACTTCTAGTTCTGTAAATCTGAAGGTAGGGGTGATATAATTCACTTCCTTACGCTCTGAGTTCGGTAGTGCATGTCTAGGTATGCAAGGAAAGAAAAAGGAAGCTACAAAAACCAACAGGACATTTCTTTGCAGAACAGTGACATTTTTCTGTTGCTGTGGTAAGGCACCACAAAAAGAATAAAAAGCCTTCACATCAGCCTCCCAAATTCCTGGAGGCAATCCTAACAGCTTGACTACCTCAACTCCCCTCCAAAACTGACTCCTACAAAGACAGGCCTGCCTTGCCTCAACTCCATTAGCATATTTTAGTGGCTGGCTGTAAGTTGGAGAGGGACTTGGTAAGGACATCCTAAACCCTTTCTGTGACTGGTGAGCTAAACCAGTTCTCACTGGAAAGCAAAAAGCAGCAACTGGCAACCTCCTTCAGCCACCTCTTAGGACAAACACAGCTGGAAAAGGTGTTTGAAGGCATCTTTTCCTCCAGATATGAATTATTCATCAACAGGGGCATTACTGGATTCCTGAGGTCTTCACACTGAGAACAGTGTCCTGGCTAGGAAGCAGGCCTCCACTCAGACCACAAGGAGCAGAAGCAAAGATTTATGATTTCTTCAGCAAACTAGCCTGGGGCAACGAAAAAGAAAAAAGAAAGAAAGAAACCCAGCAACAAAACCAAGTCACGAAAGCAGTCCTGAAAGACAGGAGACACAAGGAGTGAACAAGACAGACAAGAACAGCAACCCAAAGGAGGGAAGACAGCAAGGTAATGCAAAGTGGAAAGTCAATGGGAAAACAAACAATGTGTTTTTACTAAAGCTGTTAATTCACTCTTCACATCTCCCACTCAAGTCATCCATCACAACATAAACTAAATAGAGCTTTGAGCAGCTGCCTGCCTGCCACTGTAAATGAGCCTTCTGTATATGGAGCACTGCTCCAACACGCTGGCATCCTAACAGGAAAAAACCTCAGCTGCAAAAATAAACAAATCAGGTACCACAACTCTCCTCCCTACATTTTTTCCCCGAAGAATGTGTGCTGCTAAGTATTAACCCCTTCTTGCTTGTTAAATAAGCTCAGTATTTTTTTGCTTAAAATACACACAACCAGTAAATAGTGTGTTCTACATCACAGTACAAAGCTTTACTCAGCAGCAGATCCAGGCTCATGTAAAATTTTTCCTCCATATCAGAGAGGGCATAAGGCCCCAACTCCCACTCTTAGATCTGATGAGCAAATACCCATGGACCTAAGATGCTCTGAGAAAAACATGTTTTTCAGTCGATACTGCAGTCTTCTTATGACACTACGCAGTTATGGCTTCCCATCTTTTGCTGAAGCCCTTGCTCTAGTGATAAAGTGATCAGCAGCTTAGGTAGCATGTGGGGCACTGGGAGACAAAGATTTGATGATAATATGCACATTATGTCTTGGTTTGGCAGCTCATTGATTCAGGTGATCAAGTACTGGAATTTACCAGGGTCTCAGTTTTATGCTTGTGGCTAGAATGGAGGTACTAAGGGATGTTATCACTTAGAAAGCGGTCACTTGGCACTTTGGATTTTGAATGGGACATGCTGGCACAGTGGCTTTTGCAAGCCATATGGGAGAAAACAAAGAAAACCCAAAAGTTTTGGGGTGCCAGTCTCAGCCTGTAGTTGGGCTTCCTGTGACTTAGGACAGTTTGGGTCTGTGCCTGGCTTACCACCTGAGCAGCATGGCTCTCAAACACTGACTGCTCTGCCTGCTTATAGGAAGGGAAGTGTCTCTCTCTCCATGTAGATATACAAATAAGGCTTCCAGTTCAACTATATTATCTAAGAGATACTGAAAGTAAAGATACCACAGAAAAAAGGACTTCCTTCTTCTTTCAAAAATCACTGAGCACCGGGTAGGAACAATACTGTTCCTTATGTATGACCACATGGCAATAACAGTTGTAGGAATATGTAAATACAAAGGTCTTCCGGACCTCTGAACTGCTGGTACAGCAAGGAAGGTTGCACTGCAGCATGTCTGAGCAGTCTGAAAAGGAAGAAGCATGAAAACTTCCCACATGTTTAACAGAGCAACGAAACAGCAGACAAACTCTAAGAAAAATATGGCAACACTGCTAGTTAGGTCATGAAGCTTGAGAAGGTACTCTATAGTCTTCATGAGCAAGACAGCAACCTATGTTTCCAGATAAGAGACAGGCTACAAACAAGCATACACACATTGTTTGAGTAGGCAACTACCATTCAGAATATGATGGATAAACTTTGCTTTATGACTTCAAATCATATTTGAACTAGATGGTTGTTAGTAAGAAAAGCTAGCTAATACCGAACTCCTATTTTGTACAAGCTGGACATGTCCTGTAAAATTCTTCGTCTTAAATTTAAACTCATTTAAACTTTAGGGTAGCTTTTAGTGATGCTTAGACAATAGCCTGCATAAAACTAACAAATGCTGAATCAAAGTTAATTGCAGACCTTTTGTGAGAAGAGACTAAATCAGTGCATAAGTACCTATTCTAAGCTTTGACAACATGACAGTGAAAAGATATGGAAATTGAAACATATGATTTAAAGAAGAACCAAAACCACAGAGGAAGAGTAAAATAAGGCTTTTGCTGGCTATGAGTGTGGCTCAGACTGCCCTAGCAACACTATTTTATGACACAAGTTAATCACGTAGTCCTAAAGGGTAATATCATTAGCAGTGTGGCGGGTACCATTGTAGATCTATGTAGTGAGATTGTCCTGGGTTCAGCAGTAGCAGTCATTTTTCTCCTTCTTAGTAGCTGGTGCAGTGCTGTGTTTTTGACTTTCA
>WYDI02013966.1:0-17596 GCA_009867235.2 Psittacus erithacus | reverse complement strand
CCCCTGTAAAGCACAGCATGGCTCAGTCTGTGATCCACAGACAGGGCAAATATATTCAAGGAGAAAATAAAAGGGTTTTCAGGTAAAGCCTGAAAAGGTTTTATACAAATTCTAAGACTCACAAAGTCCTAAGCCACAATGGTATGCTGAGAAAAAGTTAATGGAGACTCCCACTAACCCCCATAACCCGTCGACAGCAAGAAAAACAAAACTGTCAAGTATTAATCTAAATCTACGCCCACACAGATGCTCACATGTAAACCCGTAATCTGTGCTAATTTGTTAAACATATTTCAGCAGTGTAAACAACATCTCATTGCACTGTCGTGGGTTGCATTTTCAGGCACACATTGCTACTACATCTTCCTTTGCCACCATCAATTTCCTCCGCTAATTTTTTTTACCTAGCATGCTTTCTAAGAATCTTCAAAGAAAATCATTTGTGGTGGTTTTTACTTCCTGTCAAGCAGAAGTCTAAAAACAAAGTCAAAAAACAAAAACAAAAGAAACAAAAAGAACCTCTTCTACACCCCGATACAAATTTAGTGGTCCCTTGATTCTTCCAGACATCAGACTTGTGCTATATTGTAAACCCAACACACAATACCGGCAATTCACCTCCTTAAAGGGCTACACTCTGTGGTCACCATCTTCCGAAGTCAAACTATTTAAATTTTTCCAGATAGAAATATTGTGGATTATGGGAAATTTTCAAGTCCGGGTCTGAAATTCCATGGTACACATAAACCGACTTCACAGATAAAGATGTTCTCATTAGGAGTGTATTGCCCAGGCTGAATCTAGGTTAAAATATAAATTAGGTTGAGGAAACGTTGGTCTGACTCTTGTTCCCATAGCATGTAGTTGTGTATAGCTAGTTGCAATGATTTTTAAGTTCTTTCTTTCAGCTACAGAAAGAGAAGACAGAAAGTTGCTTCCAGACTGTAAAAGACTGACATTTGCCTCCATTTCAGAAGCCTCTGCTTTGGTTTAATGAAGATGTGAAGAAATCACTCCTTAAATGACTTTTTTTTTTTCCTTAATCTCCTCTCAAATGCTTTTCAGACTTAAAGAAAAAATTACTAGGGCAGTTCAAAAGCCTGTTAATTTATACTGTTCTTACTGCCAAAAACGTCTGACTGAGAATATGGTTTGTTAATTGACCTTAAAATTGACCTGTAGAACATCATGTGTTGGGCATACTAAGTTGTCTCATGATGCTGCCCTCCTCATCAAGGCTTATTGCTTTAGTGCAGCTCATTAGGAAATGAAGACATAAATTAAACTTGAAAAGAGAAATGGAAATGCTGAAGTTGATGTGGGAAAGTCTCAGAGTATCTTGCATGCTGCAGAGGGTAAGCTGGGCTGTGCTTCCTGATGCCTTGGCTAAGAGATGCATTTATTTAGGAGTTACACTTCCCTTTAAATTTAACTGCTTCCTTTAAGGCTGTCCTGGTAAAAGTGAACTTAGTTGAATGACAGGTGTTTCCCATCTGAGAGTATGAGGTAGAGGTTTGGCTATTGGCAAGGGAGAGTCACATTTATCTATTTTGTATGTGGACTGGTTGTTGTAAAGGTGTTGGGAAGGGCTTTAGAGGCTCGTTGTCAGATTGTTGAATACAGCTGAGCTGGAAAGCAGGCTATCATTTGTGGTAAGACAAAGGTTACTTGTGGCAGGTAACCTGTACTCATTGCATTTCTATGGGGATCAATGGACTAACAACTCATTCAAGAGTGGATTTTATTTATTCTTGATTAAATATTTTAGATTGATGATCCTTATTTTTTTCTTTCAGGATATGTTTTATTTGGTAATTCTTTTCTACCTTATTAATTCAATCATACAGGACTACTTGCTTTTTAATTTTGTGCCTTTGTATTCTACTTCCCAAGCCATGGGATTTTAGGTTTGCAGTCAAGCTACCAAAAGCTTTGTTCTTGTTTAAACAAATACTCAATTACTGATGATTTTATGTGTTTAAAACTCTCCAGCATTGCATCTGAAGTATCTCCGCTGTGACTTTCTTTTCTTCCCCCTCTCAGCATTTTGTGTTCAAGAAGATGCATCATTATTTAAGTTAACCTAATTGGGTGGGCATCTTATGATGCCCCCCTGTGACAGCGTCAAGAAGCCTGGGATGGAGGAAATGTTGCTGTCAGACAGCTTTATCCTTTATCATACATTTCTGCAAGAGAAAGCTTAGACCAAGTGCCTCAATAACACAAAGGTTTCAATAACACAGGAAATTCTTGTGGATCTTCATCATGCACTATTCAGATGGGTCCAGGCTCTAGCCTAGTTTCTCTTTATTGTTTGTGTCATTTTCGGAGATTGTGTCTATCTTGTGCCACAGAGCATGACTTGAAAATAACCAAACTGGTTGTGCCTGAGTTGCATTTGAGACCAGAAGCAGTATAACTGCATCACAGCCGTATTCTATGCAAGTAAAACCCTGATAAGCAGCATTATTACGCCAACTGAAAAAACCAAGATAATCAGGGTTTCAAAGCAAAAAAAGCCATATGTTTTCTCTGTAATCTTTACAAAGGAGATCAAAGCAACTGTAAAACTCAAGAGTTTTACTCCCATTCTGGAGCCTGATTTCTTCTTTTCTCTGGGGAGTATCTGCTAATCCCTACCACTTTTCCCAGCGTTTCTCTGCCTGTTCAAAGCTGGCTTGAGAGTCTCTGTCCCATGCTCTGTTGTAAGGTGAAGATGTGCCCTCCATCCCAGGTATGTCAGTTATGATTGTCCAAAGCAGGGCTATCCCAGACCATCTTCAAAGTGTTATTTGTCAGAAGCAAGATGTTCTTTCTGGATTATACCCTCTGTGACGATTACATTGAGAAAAGGACTAACAGCTTTCTCTGCATTATCTTCTTATAATGCACTCAGCAGTGACCCTGGAGACACTTTTTGCTAAACCACCTTGTTCAGTTTTCTGCTTGGGTACCTGTGAGTAACTTGGTTGGGATACCCCAGGAAAATAACTGAGAGGCTCCTCACTGTGAGACAACAGCATAAAGTCAGAAGAGGGGAGCCTACTATTTCTTTGTAGCATTTCCATATTCTTTTGGGATACCCTTTGTTTCCCAGCTACTTCAAGCTTGATACTGGACTGCGTTTACCATCACTTTGGCTCTGTTGGTTTTGGGGGGTTTGGATTAGCCCTTCTTGCACATGTTTGATGTCTTATCAAGCTGCAATATATCTAAAGAAGCTTTGATGAGAAAGATGAGTTTTCTGTGTTTTATGTGACAGGGATGTGTGTGCCCTGCTGAACTGAAATTGTGCCTTGCGTACCACAACTCTTCCTTTGCCTGCAAATCTGTTTTTCTAGGCTTTTAATCTCTCATAAGGACAGAAAGGCTTTGAGGCGCTGGTATATTTGCCACAGATGTTGACTGGCTCCATTTCTAGGCTTTTGTCTTTGTAAGAAA
This sequence comes from Psittacus erithacus, assembly GCA_009867235.2. NCBI lineage: Eukaryota > Metazoa > Chordata > Aves > Psittaciformes > Psittacidae > Psittacus > Psittacus erithacus. Next base: position 14,155 of record WYDI02013966.1, on the reverse strand, counting down.
CATAAAAATTGCTTGTGGTCTGCAGTATAGAAATGTGTATGCTGAATAACAAACTGTTGGGCTGTTTTATGCAAGTAGGACATGAAAGACAGTGTTGAGGCATTTAACATAATTATTTGGGTTAGGTAGGATTTGGAAGTGTGACTAAGCTTTCATAGTGAATTAATGTAAGTCTGGCAGACATGGGTGGTGGTGGTGGAGGTAGAGAAGAAAACCAGATCATTATTGAAAAGTACAGGTGGGAAATAAGGTTATCTGATCCTTCAAAATACTCAGAGCTTCTATTCTAAATGGGGGTGTTTTGAGTTGCCTTTTGTGATCAAGTTTGGTGTTGGAGTTTTCCATGCTGTCTGGTTTGTGTGTTCAGAATAAATCCAGGACTGCAGTGCACAGAGCATTAGAGCTGGCTGAACAGGTTACTACCAGAAGCAAACTGTGTTTAAACAAACCTTCATTGGGATTCATGATATTAACCTGTTTGCTTTGCTTTTATTCTTACGTGTGTCTGCTTGTCTCATTAGCCTGTATGTTCTGACTGTATGTCTATGAATCCACTCGAGCACAGAAGCTCTCTGCCTCAGGAAGCTTGAGAAAACAATATAAATTTGACCACAAATGATCAAGAAATTGCAAAAGACCCAGTTCTGAAGTCGTACATATATATCAAAGAATAGGAACTTCAGAAATATGCTTTGCAAAATCTTCTCTCCACAATTAATTCTATATTAAAATCCATACCCTGGCAGATCAGGCGCCAGTAAAGAATGGCTGATAATAAAGCAATGAGTCATATCACCAAGGCCACAGCCCCTCGTGAAGAATTTTATCAGATTATATTAATCTTACTTGAAATTGTCACGAACATCTTTTATCTTAATTATCATTGCCTGAGGTTCTGTTAAGAAACTGTGTATCATTTAGTACTATAAATGCTTCATAACTGTGGATTCTTGTCTTGTGCATTAACATTAAAGTGGTTTTATATCCCTTATGTATACAAGTTAAACAAGATAATTCAAAATACCCTACCTTTAGCATAAATTACCTATAATATTTTTGGCACAATGACCCATCGGTCATAAGTCAGCTTATAATATGCTGATACTGAATAAAGATCTTGCTCTTATATGTCTATTTTCTCTAATAGTAGTGATTTGACCCAGATTTAAGTTTGCATTGGCAAGGGCATCTTTTCCATGAGCAGCATTTTTTGGTTTGTTTGTCATTTTAAAGAAGGGAATATTCTTTTCTTTACTTTAACCAATTTAATATCACTCAACAGCAGCGCATTACCTTTTTGAAATCCTGCTCCAGTTTTAATGTTAGTTTGGGGTTTTTTAATGAAATTTCAAATGCTGGCCCAGGGTTTCGTTTACTATCTTTCATGGGCAGCTCTGGCAGTGCTTGGCCCCTGGAGCTTGACTGCTTGCTCTTACTGGGCAGAAAACTGGGTTATAAGTTTAAGTAACCTAGTGACTAATCCATATTATGCAAGAGTCCAAAGAAGCACCAGAGTAAGGAGGTGGGAAGCTGTTGGGTTGGAATAGCTAAAGGATTGTTTAGCACCATGGCAGGGATCTCTGGCATGCAGAACACGATCAAAATACTTGACCTGCATTTTCTTTCTGGCAACATATTCCGCAGCTCTCTTTAGAAAGATCACCAACTCCATGAGTCTTGTGCCTTTGAAATGCTCCATATGGAAAACAACATGAGGCATAAATCAGCCCAGTTGTGTTCCTCTCCAGGGGAAAGGGCTAACTACTGATATTTAGCCTGACAGTATCATACCCAGATTCATCTATGCAGTTTTGTATACATATTTGTCGCAGTTTGTAAACTTGTACATCTATAAAACTTTATGAGACTCCTCTTGATGCAGGTAGGATCAGGAATATGGTCCCTTATTTAGACAGCTTTGAGTTTAGCAGCAGGTTATTTTAGTCAGAGAATTCAGATAAGCTAAAAAAGGCCCCAGCATTAAACAACCTCAAGTTTCTGGTGAACTTCTGAAATACTCAAACAGCAGGAGACTCTATTTATTTGATGAAGTCTCTCTAAGAATTCTACTAAGATCCTGAGAAACCATCTTAGGCAAACACCAGGAGAACATTTCATCAATAATTGATGGCTGAGGGTTTAATGTTCGCTACAGTTGTCCTCATGCATGTATCTTTATTATTGCACTGTGTCGTAACCAAGAATTCTGGTTTTATTCAAACAGTTCTTGCTGCAGGCATTTAAACTCACTCTCCACAAGCATAAGGCACATGCTGTCTCTGATCATAAAACTAAGAAAGCAATCTGAGAACCATGTTACTAAAGAGCATGTGTCTGTGTTACAGTTGGGAGTATTTCAGAATAACTCCTGAAACACAGAGCACCTTGACATCAACAGAGTTAAATCTCAAGTAGGGAAAAACTACAGATAGGTAGAGGAAAAGAAGTCTGGAAACAGCCAGTATTTTGTCACATTTCAGAGCAAACTGAGGAGTCCCTTGCCACTTTTCGTGTTTCCAGGACAGTTAAAGACTTGTGATGCTCCATGCAGGAAACAGCCATTGGCAGTTCTGGTCTCTATATCACAATCCCTGGTCCATATTGTGCAGAGCCTGGTTATTAGTTTTTTTCAGGGAAGATATTATTCAAGTGTTGCACCACATCAACACCTCTGCCATAGAAACAAAGAATAATTTTTCAATAAGATTCTAAACGACCAGTGAATGTTTTAATTTTTTGTATATATCCAAGGCTTGAAAGATTTCTGTGCTCCATATCTTTATAGTAGGAAGGGCAGTACTATAAATGAGAGGAAACCTCTTTATTTTGATGCTTTATCCTTATGCAAATTCCTCTCTCTCTCCTGTCAGTTCCACTTTAAAATAAATGGAGGTAAAGACTAACAATTAAAAGATAATGCTTGCTTTGAATTGCATCCTTTTCAAGTAGACCTGGCTAAGAAACTTGTCAGTATTTACTTTGAGGGAAAAAATACTTTTTACATTATTTCATAAATATTTTCTGAACATTTCATTTACAGGGAAAAAAAAATGCAGTAAGTAGTTTCCCAAAAATCTATTTCCACTCTCAGTAAGAAAAATCTATATCGAGGCATTGAAGGATTACAGTGAGCAACTGATCTTCCTGCTGTCAAATCTTAAATCAAACAAGGCTTTCTATGGAAACTAAACAAGTAAAAATAAAAAGGAACTTTTTCTGTGGAAGAGAAATTTTAACAATATATTTCCAACTAGTTCTGTTTTGAAGAGAATCAGAGGCTTTTCCACAAAGCGGATCTGCATCTGATTTAAGCTGGAACAGCCACACTGACATCAGAAGTTAATCTCTTTAAGATCTTATAAGTTATTACCTGGTAGGATTTTAACAACATGATGGTTTTTCTCTTCAGAATTATAGGCGGGATTCATCAGGGTCTGCATACTGGAACAGTTCCTCAATATATGCCTGTAAAAGACCCACTTTTTGAATGCAGGACATTTTGCCAAAGTATAGCCTGGAGGACTGGCATGTTCTACACTGTGTGCTTATGAACCAGTTGAAAAAAATCACCTGGACGAATTCTGTTCCATATGAAGATACGGGTAGGAAAAGAAAGTACTGCTTTCCTCTGGGGAAGCGCAAAGTGTCAGTCTCCTTGGAAAGTGGGTTTTCTCTCCACTGTCTGGAGTCAAATCCACAGCACTTGATCCTGCTTTGCCTGTGACCAATGGGTATCTCTGAGGACAGCTGCCCAGCGTGAGCTGTGTTCCCTTCACCATGTACATGGAGCACTGCAGTATGCCATTGGTGTCAGTTAACACAAATGGCTTCTAGAGGAGTTCTACATAGTAAAGCACAGCTTTTGTAGAGATGCTCACATTGGCTTTCTGGAAATTAGGATGGATCATAGGCCAGGTTTGACAGGGCTTGGAGCAACCTGGTCTAGTGGAAAGTGTCCTTGCACATAGCAGGGGTGTGAAGCTAGGTGATCTTTAAGGTCCTTTCCAACCCAAACCATGCTGTGATTCTATGAATAGGAACAAGAACAGCTTTCTATTAGAGCACATCCTTTGTATACAGTTGCATTTCAGCACACAGCTAGGCTATTGGCTAGCTGTTTTCAACATGTTCAATATTCTTCCTGTGAGAGATTATTCTGATTTTTTTTAACCCTAATGGTGTGTGATCCCATGAGAAACACCTCGTAGAAATCTTCTCATGTAAAACTGACACCATAAAATTTTACTATCAACCGAATGTGCAATTTCATGAAAGAAGGTATCAAATTAGCTTGATAGGATCTGCTTTCAGAAGAAATTGTAAATTATTATGCCTTCCTTTAGGTCTTTATCTGTTATATCCTATGTCAGTCATTATTTTTCTCAGAACCAATGTCAGGCTGATGTGCCTGTAATTACTTGGCTTATCTAAATGCTAACACAATTTCCATTTGAAGAATGTGGATGCAGGGCATGCAGGATTGTTGTGTTTTCAGATTTATTTTATCAGAGATTGGAAATCACACACATTCATCTACCTTAATATGGATGTGTAAATCTTGCAGTCAAAGATGACACTGTTAGGTACAGCTGAGCTTCAGTTCATTACAACCTAACATATAATCATGAAATATGTGAGATTAACTCAGAAATGCCTATTCCTCACTATCAGATATAAAGGCAGTTTAAGACAATTTGCTCATAGGTGCCCACACTGTCAGCTTCTCAAATTAAATATTTTTCAAAGAAAGTAAATGGAACAATGGAAAAATACCAAAGGCTGTCAAGCTGAGCAATGTTTCTTAGGGTGATGTGGTGTGATTAGTAAGTGCCAATGAGGACATCACAATGAGGACATGCACACATGTATGCATACAAAACATAGCTAACAGCACATCTTTAACATTGCAAAATTAGGCAAAACATGAGGCTAAGCTGTCTATCTGCTACCTGTACAGCTCGTTTTTGGTTCCCTGGTTGGTCTACAGTGGGATACAACCTTGAATTACTTAAGCACAGGCAACTTTTTTCACACAAGATCTTGTCTTATTCTACATGTATGATGGACTTCTAAGGATATATCATGGCTGCACAGAAGAGGCTCTCTGTCAGACTTGCTCCTCACTTCCCGTCAGAAACCACACTGAGCAAGCCAAAATATGACAGAAAGAGGAAGAAGCCTTGTGGTGAGGTTAGCTGCATGCTGCTCTGGGGAGTTAATTATATATCAGCCTCTGCCTTCAGCTTGTGTGATAGCCAGCAAGTCACTTTAATAAAACTTTGCACAAATGGTCATTAATTGAGCGGCTCTCTCTCCCTGGTCTCTCACCTTGAGACCCTAGGTGATGACTGGCAGGAGCCTGAGCTCCTGCAGGAGCAGCCAAAGTCACCGAGTACTGTTCTTGCAAGAAACATGCAATAGGGATACCCCTGGCAAAATGACATTCTAGGTGTTTCAAGCTGGAAGCTCCCAATTCGTGTATGGATTTGATTTTAATTTCTTTGTGCTTTGGCTGCCCATTTGGTATAATGGCGATATCGTTGCCTCCCAGCAAGGGTAACTTAGTATTTGTTAAGTACTTGGTTTCTATAGTGATAAGGATCCTAGAAAGTTTGGGAAGAAATTAATAACTATGTTTTTTTAAGCTGGTGTTAACTAGGGCAGAGTAAATAAACGAAGAGTCAATAAACTAAAAGATGAGAGTATCAAGTTGTAGCTGATTAAGCAAGTGTTGTTCTTGTTGTGTGAACGAGGTGGCAAACAAAACCAATTATCTATCTTGAGCCCCAAAAAATCAGACAAGTGTAAAATTGAGGCATTTCTTCTATGGAGTTTTCTCGTGAAATTTTTCTTTAAAACATTTTTTTACTCTGAGAAAGTAAATTTCTTATCATTTGAAAATTATTCAATTACCCTTTTTCCTCTGGAAAAGGAAGAAAAAGTGAGTGAAGCATTTTACTCAAGAAAACATGCTTTACTCTTTGAACAGTAGAAGGAGAGAATAATCAAATCCAAGTCTTTGTATATTTTATTGTGCAGACTTCCATGAAATCTCAAAACAGAACATCAGTGCAGACACATAGCTTATGTATTAACGTCTGTTTAAAGCTGATCACCTGACTGTCTGTGCCTAAGAAATACAAGCTTCTGTGTCAGGTCATTCTCTTGATGTGGCAAGAAACAAGGTTGGGTCAGTAGTAATGGAGGCATAAGATTTATCTCATGATAAACTACTCGAATTTACATTGAGAAATTTAAAGAAGGAAGATAGACTTCAAGTCTCCAATGTTTCATGTAGCCAATGTACTTGTGAAAATAATCCTGTCCTGCAGTAGCTGCAAATACTCATGGTTTGGGTTTTTTTAACTAAAACAAAACTGGTTTGAAAATGCTTCAGGGGTAAGAGCACTGATTCTAATATAACACTTCTAATAAGTGGAATTTTAGTTTTAAAAAAGGTGGGGGGGGAAGACACAGAAAAGAAATAAGAGCAATCGTCTCTGTTTTACAGACAGAGAATTGAGGTCAGATACATTACAGACAACAGAAACTGATGTACCGTAAAAAGACAATTCCACATCATGGATCATAAAGGTAGAACAAAGAAATTAATCTTCATTGCTCAATTGAATAAACCAGGAATTGTTAAAATATACAATAAATCAGAACATCTGCTTGTGCCACGTAAACCATCATTCTTCAGTGCAATATCTACCTGCAAAAAAAGATTGAATACCATGCATTATTATACTTCATAGTGCTGCTTGAAAGTGTTCTATTGAGCATTTCCTTTTAAAAAAGATTGCTTTCAGTAATCTGACAAAAAGGAGGGTTTGGGGTATTTTTGGTAGTGAGAATTATCAAGCTGGGGTTTTTTTCAGCTTTTAGAAGAAAATTTACATATGGCAAACAGCCACATCTAAACTAGTTAAAGTGGAAAACTACTAATTTATTCAATCCCTATCCCTGAAAACAATTTTTTTTATGTACTGATTATAAACAAAAATGTTTATTTCTTTCATCAAAATTTAGACCGAAGTACAATTTTCCTATTGAATGTGGAGAGCATCATATACAAGAGTCATCTCTCTTTTTCTTTGACCCTAAGACTAAACAAATGACTTGTATAAGGCAAAATGTTGAGTGCAGATTCTATCATCTTTAGCCTGAGAAGCACAAGGCATTATGTGAGGGGCTAAAAACATTGCTCAGCATGAGCAAAGGTTGAAGAATGTGCTCACTAGCAGAGATACCCGTGAAATGTCGTGACTAATTGGAAAAGCGACTCTGAAATCAGCATTTGCTGAATGGTTTAATAAAATCAGCGTGGTATGAAGAAAATAACAGCAATTACTGTGTTACATAACTCCCAGGAAACATCTATCAGACATCACAGACTAGCTGAAGATGTATAATTTAGCATTCCCCTTCCTCAGAACTGCTCGTTCTTGCTCAATATGGTCTCTTTCCACCATATCCCCCATCTGCTCCACCCCCGCTTCCTATTCTGTCTGATTGCTTGTACACTTCTTTATTTTTTATTACTCATATTCATTTTAAGGAATCAATATCACTTCTGCAGTTGAATCTTCAATCTGCTGAAGGCCTCTGCCAGTTAAAAACTGATTCCAGCTCCCATTGGCTTCAACTCACTGGTTTCAGTTTAATGTACCAGTTTGTCTATCCAGGCTCTGATACTGCTGTCTACCAGTGCTGGCCATGTTCAGGTTTCAGTTGTGTGTTGGCAGGAAAATGTCACAGAGGAATCCCTTCCCAGTAGTTCTGCTTTTAAGTCCCCTTCTATGCTGCTGATTTTTAGTTCATTTGGGATTATGGGAGTGAAATGTCCCAGTTGAGAACCACTGAAGGATAATGGCTGGGAGACAGCAAAGTGCTTTTAGGTTAAATCCACCCCATGTAGAATAATTCTGATGTTACTGCTTTTTAAATTTATTTTATTTCTTGGGCTATAACAGTTTAAATTAGTGGTGGTTATGGTCAGGATCTGGATGTGTTGGATACCTGAAGAGAACTGATGAAGACTTAGCCAAGGCTTCAATGCCTTTCACAACTCGTAACTCATCATCAGTGTGAAGAACTGCAGAGGGTTCTGAGCACCTCTCTGAGATGCAGTTCTCGTAGGTGATGTTTTCATGAGAATTAACAGTATAAAACTCCCTGATCCAACACTGTCACAGTAACACATGTGGGCAGGTAGTGTGAAGAGATGGGTACAGCAGTCAAAACCCTTATTCTCACCAATGCGCCCTTAACTCCATTAGCCCCAAACCCTCCGACTCCCCTTAGCCTTTCATGCTCTTCCAATAGCAATTCTACATCTCACAACTCCTGCCTCTGCATTTTGCAGGTCAGTTGACCATGCAAACTATTTGAAATTTAATTTCAAGGAATGGTGCTTATAAAGATGCATAAATCACCTAGATAAGACTGTTCAGTTTGAAAACTTAGTAATAGCTTTGCTGGCTTGAGAAGAGAATGGATTTTTCAGATGAGATTTTGATGGAATTATCTGCTGAATTTCAATGCTTTCAGATGTATTCAAACCTTTTTCTAATGGCGACTGACAATCTGTGAGCACACAAAGAATTCCTTGAATAGCTTCAGAGGTCCCTGTTACCAACATTTCTAATTTGAAAACACATCGTTCTCAGACCACACAGCCTCCTCTTTAAATGTCAGCAACTTATCAGTTTCTGGCTCTCACAGGGAAGAATACCTTTTACAGTGCATGGATACAGCATGTGATAAAACAGACGGAAGCTTATAACTGCCTGTTTTTATTTTATCGACATTTTGGATGTGTGTAAAATTACTGTAATATAAAGTGAGTTAACCACAGTCCTTAGCTGGGAGAGTGCTAAGCAGTGACTGAAAACGAGTGGCTGTCTAATAATCACAGGCAATTAAAAACAAAGAGGGAATCTTGCTTACCTAATAAATAGGTCATTTGAGAAAAGGCTGTTAGAGGGGAAAAAACCCTGATGACTCTGACATAAGTGGAAAAGTAAAAACCACCCAGGACTAAGTGTTCAAACCTCCTCTGACAACATCACTTCCCTCGATGGTATCAGAATTGTTTGTGCAATTTTGTGTGACAACTAAATTCGGGTTGTGCTGAAAGAAGTTTTATGACCTGCTATTACAGCTTTAAGTTTCCATTAAACAGTCACTCCTTGAATCTTCCTGCAATTTGTAGCTTATGCTTTTTGACCACAGAAAGACCTCTTTTGGTTGTTTTCTGTCCCATCCTGCATAATCATGAAAATCTTTCACTTGTCTGTAGCAATGAAACAGGATTCAGCTTGGAGGACAAAAGACTGTTCTGCTCAGCTTTTCCTTGGAGACAACAGAGTACACAGACAATCTGAATTCTTCAGGTGAAAAAGTGAAAGAAGCCCCCATATTTTTACAAACAGGTTTTTATGCATGTACTACATGAGGGCTTGCTCTTGTGAAATAAATAGAAATAGGTTATATGTCTGTGTGAAACAGTTTGGTGAAACTACATCCTCTAATAAAGTTGCTGTTCAGTGGGGAGTAGTAAATAACATATTGGATAGAATAAGAGACTCTGAAGAGAATATCCTCACTATGCTGTACTCATGGGGAGCTCTATGAAAAGACCTTTCCTTTTGTGAAAAGGTGTGGCTATTCTTGTGTACTGGGGAATGCAGCCCCTGCTGTTATCTCATGTTCCATGGGGAAGTGAACAAGAAATATGTTGGCATCACTGGCACTGATTTTGCCGAGAGCCTTAGTTCTTCCCAAAAACAAATCCCGTGGCATTTTGGGAAAAGGAAGCTCTTGATAGATTCAGATATTCTCCAAATTTTTTTTGTATTACCTGGGAATTTAAGTCAAAGTGAAAATACCAGGATTCATGTGCAGCATGCATTGCACAGAATACACAGTGTAGAACCAACTGATTTGTGTAATGTATTAGACATATTATGTCTTGAGGTTTCCTCTGGGGACAATGTTCAATGATTAGATGCTCAGAGTTTAACTGGCTAAAAAGGCATTGCATGAGTCTGGTATGAGGGATAAGAGTTGTCTGACCAAAGACAGACCTCTACAGTGTATATATTTAGATATTTAAATTATTACAGTGAGTCATTGAAGATTCCTCTTATAGTCAAAGAAAACAGGCAAGAAGCTGGAGGGTGTTGCTAATTGTATCCTAAAGCAGATGTCTACCTTTGGTCAAGCAAATCACACTTTAAGATAACTATTTTTGTCCTTTGACAAAAAAAGGGAACTGAAGTGATTTGTTTATGTGTGAAGGTATATAAAGTTAGGAGACATTAATCCTAACCTACATGCACTAGAAGAAGGGAGCATTAGAGAAATACATAGGTAGGTGAGCAACTAACGCTGTTTTGTTAAGGAAAATAAGGAGGCAATCAAAATGCCTCATCCTAAATAAGAAGAAGTGGGAGAATGTAAAAAATTTCTTTATTGTGGTTCTTGACTGTAAAAATTGTTTTGAGATGAACATGAATTTCATATCAACTCTTCTACTGAAGGATAAATTAAGCTTGATGAGCATATAGATGAGTAAAGTATGTTCCATCTTGTGAGGAGCTTTTTCAAGCCTTTCCACAGCTAAGGAGGCCAGGATTAGCACTACTGCAATGGTTTTCATAAGTAAGTCCAGCATTTCCTAGTGCAATATTTTCTAAACGATGAGAGGAGTGTGAAAATTAAAAAGAAGAGAGCTCTATGCCAGCATTTAAAGAGCTGCTTACTTTATCCCTCAGAAACAACGTATGGTTCCTAGTGTGTTTCCTGTGTTTTTTATAGGACAAATATGTCTCAGTCTGCAGTCTAAGTTGATACAGCTTTCATCTTCTTGATTTTTATCTATTCTTCTTTAACCTTTAAAGACTAAGAAGATAAATATTTCATGTTATATATAACAAATATGTATACAAATATTTTCTTGTTCAACGCATTATTCAGTTGTATAACAGCCTCCCAACTGTCAGATAATACTGAGATGCCATTTGAAGACCGGCTGTTTGTTAAGGTTTTTGTTACTGGAAGATTATTCTAGTTATATGAAAGAAAAGAAAAGCCTACATTAACAAATTGTGCTGTAATGGAATATTATCAGATTCTAACTGAGGAAACATGACATTCCACTTTATTCGTACAGTACATCTGAGGCTGAAATTTTCTGTATATCACAAAAAAATCAACATAGGTGTGAGGAATTGTCTGAAAAGTTAAACTGGATACACATACATTTAACTGGTTTTGTTCTTACATCCATATGCCTCATTCTGAAGAGGGAAGATGGTAGAGAGAGAGTTCATTGGTGATGGCATTAATGTCGCCTATAAAACAAGGGGTTCAACTTCCTCAAAAATTTCCTAGGTAGCTTTAGTCAAAGTCCAACTCTCAAGGCTCTGTCCATAATCTACTGTCTAACATCAAACATGGAAGCACTCAAGCCCCACCAGAGGTCACAAATTGAGGAACTCTTCTGTTGCATTGCTTGAAGGCACTGACAAGGCCACCCTGTAATGAGCTCATTTCCTATCTTGAGGTCTAATGAAGTCACATCACCTTCACTGGAGGAGACAAGCTGAAGCTCCTGCTTAGTTCAGTGCTCAAGGCATTGTGGAAGAAAGGGAGTTACCTCCCTTCTGCCTATAATCTTCATGCCTCTATGACCTAAACATGAGGTTAAAGACTTGAACCTTCTCCATATGACATCCAGAAATCAATGATTCATCTTACAGGGCAAGGGATGAATGTAAGAGAAAACCTCTGTAACTGCACCATCGTTTATAACTTAGTTTCCTCTTCCTATCAGTACCTAAATGCCAAAGACTAATGATGTCTTCTCAATAAATTTGCTACTATACAAAATGTAGTAAAAGTCCTTGGAGCAGAAAACACAAATCAGAAGTTTCCAGATAAGGTCATCAACCACTAGGCTAAGGATTTAAATTCTCTCTCCTTCTAACCTAACGAATCTTTAATTGTATTGTATGAAATGAAACAGATCCAAATAGAAGGGGTTGAGGATTTCCTTCCCACTTTTCACCCTGGAATAACTGCAGTCTGGTGATTAGTGCATTCTCCTGGAGATGACGTTTTGAATCCTCTCAGGGTAAAGAGTATATCAGGCATGTATTCTCCATCCTGGCTGAGTGCTCTAAGTTCTGAGCTGTTAAAGAAAATTGAGACAATTTTTCTTTCCTGGGTAAGAGCAAGAGCTGAAGAATAAACTCAGCATCAAAGACTCTGGAGCTACACAACCTGGAAGAGACATCTGAAGGTCATCAGGTCATCAAGACTTGCATTCTCCTGAGAACAGGCCAGAAAAGTTGCACCTAACTTTTAAATTAGAGAAATTATTCAGGGCCTGGTCCTGTGATTCCTTCAGGGATGGAGATTCCACACTTCTCTGTGCAGATCATTCTAGTATTTGGATATCCTTATGGTGAAAATGTTTTCTCTAATATTTAATTGGAGTGTTCCTTGCTTCAATTTATAATCATCACCATCAGTCTGTAGTTTTGAATATGCTTACAGTGATTCCTGGGATAATTTCTAATTTACAAGTGAACCAGTGAAAATCTTCCTAATTTATTCTCTAAGCACCTAAAGTCTCCCAGAGGTTGTGCTCTGAATGAGGAGACATCTGATTCATGCTTAAAGATTGATAAATGGTTATTATCTGAAAAAGTCATGTAATGAAAGTGTGCTTACCCATAGGACCATTTCTTGTTCAAGAGTACAAGGCTTACTAGTTTCCATACCATCTGGAATGAGCAGTGTGCCTCATCCATTGTGATTCTTATCTACATGCATTCACACACCTTTACATGTCATCTGCGTTTATCTCCCAGAGGATTATGGAATTTTTCAGTATTTCCTCTGTCTGTAGACAGTGCTATCAAAATGCCAAATAAGAACTGAAAATAATTTCAACTTTGTTTTGCACATACTATAAACTTCATTTGGATGCAAATAAATCCCCTCAAACGGCAACCAACCAACCAACCAAAAACAGTAACAAAAACCAAACCCAAACCAAATCACCAAAACCAACAAAAAAAACCCAAAAGAGCCCCAAATCCCAACCAAACAAAAAGAGAGTAAAACAAAGGTTCACCAGAACCAGCTCTTTGGAATATAGAAGAGGCTGAAAATTTCTCTTGAAGTACAGAGTTGTATGAAAAAGAGCTAAAACTTCATTACACTGAGTCAATGTGAATAAATGTCCAAGCTTTTGAACTTTGCTTGTGCCAGATCTGAAGTCATATAAAGTGGAGTAGGTTGATAGGCTATTTGCCTTTAATCTTCCTTGATGAATTTTGAAGAGGGATTAGTATTCATTCTTTCTGCCCAGGATTTATTTATTTATTTGTTTGTTTGTTTGTTTATTTATTGAAAGTAACATTGTGGAGGTTACTTTGCAAATTAATCTTCCTGGTGACTTTATCATCAGTGTCTTTTTCAGATCATTCATTATCATAGCATCTAACATGTCCCTTTCCAAACGCTCGTCCAAACTGTTAAGTTAATAAAAAATACTTTTGCAAAACCTTTAGAAACATTGACTAGATGTAAACAACACATAAAGCATTTAACACTCTTCTATTCTGAAGAATTAATCTGTAGGGAATGACTTCACAAACAATATTTTAATTGGTTTGGGCTAGTTTTATAAAGTTAGTTGAAAGGACTAAATATTTTCTAAAGATAAAATTTAGCCACTTTATCTAGCATGCTCTACGTATTATTAATGATTTGCACTCATATAATGGTTTCCAAACATGCAAAACCAAGGTTTCCTCACTATCAACAATCTGATTGAAGATAGAGGCATAAGTCATTTACATTAGAAAAGACCTTTCAGACCATCGAATTTAACCATCAGCTCAGGACTGCCAAGGCCACCACTAAACCACGTCATTAAGGGCTTAATCTGCATAGTTTTTGACCTCTTCCGGAGATGGTGATTCCACCACTTCCCTGGGCAGCCTGTTCCAATGCTTGACAACACTTCCAGTGAAGAAATTTCTCCTAATATCCAATCCAAACCTGCCCTGGTGCAGCTTGAGGCCGTTTCCTCTTGTCCCATCCCTTGTTCCTTGGGAGCAGAGCCCAGCCTCCT
>WYDI02013965.1:0-17604 GCA_009867235.2 Psittacus erithacus | reverse complement strand
GCAAGCTGCTCTAGTGGAAGGTGTCCCTGCCCGTGGCAGGGGGTTGGAGCTGGAGGAGCTTTAAGGTCCCTTCAACCCAAACCAGTCTGAGATTCTATGATTCCAGTAAACTTAATTTGGTTTAAGAGGCTTTATGACATAGCGGGCTTCAAAGAACAGCAGACAAAGGTGATAAATTCATGAAACTTTCTCCAGCAAGAGCAGAAAACACACAGTAATGCACACTTGAGCCTAAAAGCAACTAATTCTGCCTTCTCCACTTTAACCATATCTGGACAAGATCTCTCTCTATAACTGGTATTACTTTTCACAAAGTCTTCAGGTTTTAGTGCCCCAAAATCCTTCTGCGTTGGTGAAAGGAGCCTATGAGAATAGCTGGGACTGAGCCCATGAGCTGATACTAAAAAAGGTGGGAATTAACTGAAAACTGACCTTGTTTTCTTCTGTTTTCTCTTTGAAGATTACAGATATAAAAAGGATGAGCTGTTTAAAAGGCTGAAAGTGACCACTTTTGCCCAGTTGGTACGTATGATTCCCTCTCTGGCCTCTGAAAGTTGTCATCTTTTAGGAACAGCGTTTTTTGTCTCTCTAAAACTTTCATGTTATTTCCTGCAGTGTTTTAACTCTGTACCCTGTTCTCTCCTCAGTTATGTGGCCTTAGTAACTCCTGTACTGGCTTCATCCTGCCCTTATAGATTTCCCTTAATACAAGCAAACCATTCAGGCCAGTATTTTCAGAGTAGTAAAAATGCTTTTAGTTGCAAATTGAAGTTTTTAGTGCCTCTGTCTTTGAAATTTATTCCCTATTTTTTATGTCCCTTCACTTAAGAGGATTTTAAAGCCTCTTATAAGAGAAAAGGGTGATGTAAAGGAGGTTCAAATCTGATCTCATCAAGCTTTGTGTCACAGCCTGAAGCCCTCCCTACCAGAGGGTTTTGCTGAACATGATGGGAAGGTTCTTGACTTCAAGGCTTTCTGTGTATTTTTTAATCCAAATATTCAAAGCTGCTGAGTTTGATCAGTAAATGAAGAGCTGAGTGGTGCTTATGTGTTAGCTCACAAAACCTAATAAAACCGAGAAAAAGACAAGCTCTCTTCTAAGGAGAGGAGGTTAAACCTGCAGATATTAAAAGACTGGGTTTAGCAGACTCCCGTCTTCAGTTCCTCTGGATTAAGGCCAATCCTATACCTCTCATTGGTGCAATGAACTGATTTACTATAAGAACATTGCAGGTCTTCTCTGTGGGAATATTCCATGTGTGATTTTTAGCCAGTGCAGTGTATGCTCTGAAATGTTTTTAGTGACTGAACTTGATAAGTTAGACACCATTCTGGTATTTGATACTGCCAGTGTGGCACATGTGGCTTTTCATTACTCCAGAGTTGAGTATTCTGGGGTTTTTTTGCTACAACTTCAACTCAATAAAAGGACAAACTTGCAGTACAAATGTCATATACACACCTATATGTGACCTTGAAGTCCCTTAGAAGTTGCAATGAGTTAAATGTGGCTTGGCTTGAGAATTGTTTTTCCTTAAGCCGATCTCTGCTCTCTTGCAGTGACATCAGTGCATGTGTATCAGGTATTGTTGCTCTCTTTTGTCTCCTGCAGGTCATCCAGGTTGCCTCTTTATCTGATGAAACCTTAGAAGTGACAAACAGGGAGATCCACAAGCTGGAAGGTAACAATATTTGTTGTAAGCACAAAAAGAAGGAGCTATAGATCACTGTCATGTGGTGAGCTGGGTCCTGACAGACAGAGGTGACTATTCAACAGGGGAAAAATAACTTCACTTTTGGCCTGCAGCCATTTCACTTTGTGAACAGCAACACTCCTTGACCAGAAAGGCTGCAAATAAGACAGTCCTCATGCTGCCAAGTTTGTTGTAGTAACTCAGTAGATATCATGCATCAAGAACTACCTATTTATTCTTAAAATTAGATCTTCAGCCCTTAAAAATCATATGGCTTTTTATTATAATATGAGGCTCTCAGTAAGACATCCTTATAAGAGGATGAAATAAGGCTGTCTTTGAGAGACACACTTTCTCCTAAGAATAGGAACTGGCTCAAAACCTGCTTGCTTATTTCCTGCAGCATTTTAACTCTTTGCACCCTGTTCTCTCCCCAGATGGTGATTCTGCTTCTCCAGTTCCAGATGCTGAAGTCACAGAAGGGACAAATGGGAAGGGAAGCCCTGATGGGACAGCTAGTCCAGTCCTGTTCCTAAACAACACAACAGCTGGGGAATCCTATCGCTCCACACTGCAGAGGTGCCTGATGATAATACACCATTTCCTTCCTGTCATAGCAGATAATTCCTTTTATCCAGCTAGTTTTTTTCATTGCTGTTAAATAGCTTTATATTGTATTTCTCATTAAAGCTGGAGTTTGGAGGTCTGGAAGTGTGAGCAAGAGAGGGGTTGGCAGGTTCTCCTGTCTGAGTTTGGTTTGAGCCTGTAACCCAGTCCTGTGGCCACCTGAAATGGATGACCAGGAAATGTATTTGTGGGGTTTGGTCCAGGTCCCTGGGTTGAAGAATCCATGTTACAAAGTGCTCTGGTAAACTCGGTAATGTGCCTTGCTGATGATAACAGATTGTTCCATGATTGAGAATAAAAGTCCAATATCCAAACCCACTACATCACTAGTGAAGGTCAGAGGTACCAGAAGGACATTGTAAGAGGAAGCTTTGTCTCAGCTCTTCCCTTGCAAATGCTAACAGTTGAGATGCTCACCTGACAGACCTGGTGATCATGTATTCAAGCCTTCAATTTAGTGACCACTAAGAGCATCTGGAGGTTTCTCTTCATGTCCTGTACCCAGTGTAGTGGTGAAATGGGAAACCTCTGCATAGCACTGCTTGTAGGTGCCTAACAGTTACTCAGTGTGTCTGACCTGCTGAGATCTTGGGTCTAGTGTGTGGTGTCCCTGCCTGTGGCAGGGGGTTGGAACTGGATGATCTTAAGGTCCTTTCCAACCCAGACTGTTCTGCGATTCTATGATCTTAGTGTTGGCAGTATCATTTTTCCTCACTTTATGACATAAACCACCAGTAACTGACTGATCCAGAAGAGTATGGCATTTCACATAGCAAGGCTGTACTCTGTTTGTTTTATATATTCATAAAATCAGTCTCTTCTGATGTCCTGGAAAGTCTGAAATAGAACCTCTCCATTTCCTTGTGGTGTCTGGTGGTACTGGGATGTCAATGGACTATTGGAACTGTGACTGGAGTGACAGCTTGTACCACAGCCTCCTCTTCCCTCTTGCAGTGTGATAAGTGGTGTTGGTGAACTGGATATAGAGAAGGACACTCCAAAGAAAGAAGACACTGAGGCTAAAGACACACCTTATCCTGACTGCCCCTTCCTGCTTTTGGATGTACGAGACCGCGACGCATACGACCAGTGTCATATTATTGGAGGTGAGGAGGCTACAATCCCTCAGCAGCCTCAGCTGGCATCATCCTTCCTGCTCCATCTCATATCCTGGCTGGCTTCATTTTAACCCCCAAGACGGGACATTCTTAGGTGCAGAATGCTCTCAGCACTCACCCAGTGCACCCATCTTTCCTGGAAAGGGATAAGGGTATGGAGCTGATGCTAATCCCTTCTTCAGTGGGTTTCCATGTCTGTTGAACCCTAACAAGTCTGTGTCAGGTGTACTCCAGGTTGTGTGATGGTTGATGTTCAGCTGCCGTATGATTTTTCTCTCTTTGTTTTTTCTTCTCCTTTGCAGCTTATTCCTACCCTATCGCAACACTGTCTAGAACCATGAATCCATACTCAAATAGTATTCTGGAATATGTATCCTTTACATATGAAGTCCTGACATAAAACAAATAAGGGGGGGGGATGCTGGGGGAGGCTTTCAAAAACAGTTAGAGCTGTAGCAGTTGCTGTGATTGGGACAGTGCTTAACAAAATCCAGGGATTTCAAGGAAGATGGGAGGGGGGGAGGTCCTTCATGCTGACTCTGATTACTTGGTGAGGCGCTGCTGCCACCATCAGATTCTAGTTCCTCAAGGCTGTAACACCTCTTAACTCTGGTGGGAGCTGCCTGAATTTGGCATTTCATGGGAAATGCTGGAAGGCAAAGCCGTACTTGGGCTCCCATCCCCTGCTGTTAATCCACATTCATCAAATCCTTCGGCTTCCTCTCAGCACCTTGGTGGGGATTGGCTTTTCTTTGAGAGTTACAAAGAGGATTATCCGGCAGGATTAGGCTGATAATTGTTCTCTTGTGAGGGCTGCAGGGGAGAGGGGAGGTTGTAAATGAAGGTGCTTCATGCTCTTGGCTGTTACTAACCAGTGTTCAGAACAGTGGTGGGCATTTGCTGCAGGGGCTGCACTCCAGTGGGAATTAGGCTGTGTCCTTCGTGCTGTCAAGCCTCATCACCCAGAGATCAGATTTAAATCACAGATGCAGTGAATACTTGATTTAAATACCGATACTTGCAGATCAAGTAGGAATTCTCTCAGTCTCCAGTCCCATCTGTCTCCTTTTCTCTCTAAAAGGGTATTCACAGTCACATGAAGTTTCCAAATGAATCCTTAACTCTTAGCAGAAAAATGCCCATGGGAAGATTATAATTTTGTATGACAATGATGAGAGATTAGCCAGCCAGGCTGCAACAACTATGTGTGAGAGAGGCTTTGAGAACGTCTTCATGTTATCTGGAGGTAAGTGGGGATGGGCAGGATCCCCTGAGACCTCAAGAGGGTGGATCAAGAGCAGAGAGCAAGGCTTGTATAAGCTGGAGATTGGGAAGAGTCAGATATTCAGCTCTGCCAAGTGTTTTACTTGGGACTGGTACAATCACTGATCCCATCCTAGCCTGGTGGTCACTGATTACATGTGATGTGTCCATCTGCAGGTCTAAAGGTCCTAGCACAGAAGATCCCAGAAGGACTCATCACGGGCTCGCTTCCTGCATGTTGCCACTTAACAGCTCCCTCTCGATCTGCCCGGAAAAAGACCTCTCTGAGGGCACCACTTACGCAAGCTGAGAATAGATGGAGATTTTCTGAAGATAATCTACAGAAGGTTCAATACTACCTTGAAAAGGAGCACGTTCCTTCAGACACTGCCAGTAAGAGTCCAGGACAAACACTGCAGCCACTTGCTGTAGCTCTTGAGTCTGCCCTGCAGCACTTCTCTGTCATAATCTTCCCATAAGAGTGCTGGGAGAGGGGTTTGTTTCCTAAACAGACTGAGAGGATCCACCAAAACCTGTGCTGTGCCAATCCCAGAGGATTTAAATCTTGCATAGCTACACAGTGGTAAAATTCTGGGTCTGCTGGGGGTTGGCATATGCCATTTTACCTGCTACTTTTAAGTGTCTTTAGGTTTAACTGGTGTTTAATAGGGTCTTCAAATGCTTTTAGGCCTCCATAGTTAAATAGAAACTCTGCTCAGACCCTGCACTGAATTATCCATGGGTCTGTATGTTTACAGGGAGAGCTGAAGAGCCAGCAAGGGACAGTGGATCATAGAACCCCAAACTGATTTGGGCTGGAAGGGATCTTAAAGCTCATCCAGTTCCAACCCCTGCCACGGGCAGGGACACCTTCCATTAGAGCAGCTTGCTCCAAGCCCCTGTGGCCAACCTGGCCTTGAACACTGCCAGGGATGGGGCAGCCACAGCTTCTCTGGGCACCCTGTGCCAGTGCCTCAGCACCCTTAGAATAAATAATTCCTTTCTTATCTCCAACCTGAACTTCCCATGTTTCAGCTCGAACCCATCACCCCTTGTCCTGTTGCTACAGTCCCTGATGAAGAGCCCCTCTCCAGCATCCCTGCAAGCCCCCTTCAGACACTGGAAGCTGCCCTGAGGTCCCCATGCAGCTTCTCTTCTCCAGGCTGAACAGCCCCAATGTTCTCAGCTTGTCTTCATATGGGAGGTGCTCATCCATCATTTGTGTGTCCTTGTGCTCCATCCCATGCTCAGCTCCTGACCTTTGGATTGTTTCTTTTCCCCATAGGCCATTTTAGCCGTGGTTCTTCAGGACGCAATTCCAAGGCAACAGCCATGAGGAGCAGCCCCAGTATCCCCAGCACTGCTGGCAATGGAAGAGGCCTCAGTGCCCACTTGTTCGGCAGGAACAGCATCCAGAACAGGCCGTGGAAATAAACAGCAGTGTCTTATGCCACTGAATAAATCTAGGAACCCTGAGCAGTGCAGCCCGTTTATCATTTTAGGAGTCCACAGAGAGGAGCAGAGCTGGTGTGTAAATGGCAGCTCGGGTAAGGCTGGGGGAGCTGCTGTGGTTGATGTTTCATAGAAGCAGGACCAGTATCACTTCAGCAAGGCTGACCTTTAGGTGCTGTGTCAGGACAGAGTTGATAGAACTCATTTTGTAGGGGAGGGAACTGGTAGTAAAGCCTGTGACCAGTAGAAATGGTTCTGCGAAGCTTGTAGAATGGATCTGTGTCTGGAACATCCTGTGCCCTGAACCACAGACTGAGTGAACAGGAGAACACAGGTTCTATGATTCTAGGTGGAGGTTAATGGGCCAGAAATCATTTGTGAGCAGAAGCTCTGGTGTTTTGTAGCAGTGACACAGACATTCAGCATGATGCCAGAACGTTGGAGGGAGGATTCCATGAGTTGGGTGTTATTTTGTTATTGGTTTTCTTAATTTATGTGCGTAAGTATTTGTAATGGGCCAGCTTGGAGCAAGCTGCTCTAGTAGAAGGTATCCCTGCCCGGGGCAGGGGGTTGGAACTGGATGAGCTTTAAGGTCCTTTCCAACCCAAACCATTCCAAGATCATAAAGATGGTTTTGGAAGTAACCCCCAGTATGGCAGTGTAACCTGGCAGTCATGTTTACTCATGTCCTGTTTGTGAAACACTTCTGTGTGTTTAAAGGTGAGCTAGAGGAAAAAATAACTCTTTTTCCTCTTTTTCTCCCTTATTGTCTGCAAAGCTTGGCTTTTAACTCTGCTTTTCGTGCTTTGGTCCTTGTGGTTGCACAGAGCTACTTTGTAGTTTTGCTCCTGAATGAGAGACTAAGGCTGCCAAATGTGCTGAGCAGGGGTTTAGCTGGTGTATCTTGGGGTGAAATCGTCTGCTGTGCCCCTGTGCTGGGTATGCAGGCAGAGGTTTGGCTGCACACTGGTTTGCTCCTTTTCCTACTTGCCAGAGCAGGTTCCTGATCCCTGGAGCTGAGGAAAGCTGTGATGTACATGGAGGAGCCAGTTACTCTTCTGCTGCCAAAGCTTCACACCTTAACAGTCCTGCAGTCAAGGTTAGGAGACAGAACATCACTTTACTTCATAAAACGCTTTTGTGATACTTGAAGGCAAACTGTATCCTTCAGTGGAGCAGCGAAGTGCAGCCCTATACCTGATGGAGACAGGGAATTTCTTCCCACTTATACCTTTGCCAGTGCTTTTGGAGCATCTTCTTTAAGGTTAGGGTGGCTGAAGGGAAAGTTTCTTGTGCTGTCTTGCTGGGATCCCTAAAACTCAGCAGGGACCTTGATAGGGTGTATCACAGCTTTCACCACATCAGTGCTTTCACCATGCCAGTGTTGCAGGTGGTTTTGGAGAGCTGCTCTCCAGCCTTTACCTATGGTATTGCTCAGCTTGCTGCAGCTTTGGCTTCTTGGTTTGACTGCTTTTGTAAGTGGCTTTTGTGGCTTTTTGGCTTGCAGTGGGTTTTTTTTCCGCCACCCTTTTTGATGCAGTCTTCAACAGGCCCTGAATTCCCCGGTGGTACAGATCACCAAGGGATCATCCTGGTGAAAGGGCAAAGTGAGAGGAATGGCACAGGATTTCCTGTGTGGCACTTGAAGACTCAACATCCCTAAGCACATTTATCACTTTTACTGTGTCTCTGAGTCTTACATCAGAGTGGTGGTGATACAGGAGTCCCATTCTGATAAGAGCCATAACCTCAGTGTTCTCCAGAGAAGAGTGAGGTGAGCACAAACCTCTGATGCTATTTGGGGATCCCCCAGAGGGAGAATAAGAGAAGAAATCAAGGGGCATAGGGCAAACCAATGTTTAAAACGTGCTTTAAAGTACTTCAAAGAGCTGAATGCCCCTTTGTGTTCAAATACATACCTATATTTTTGTATATATAACAAAGTCTGACTGAAGGGAGCTCCCAAAGCTTCCTAAGGAAGTCCTTGGATGCTTTGAAGCTGTAAAACCAGCTCTAATGAACAAACTGCGCTTCCATTCAGGATCGTACGTGTCCTGGGTTTCCGTAGGAGGTGTGTGTATGTACTGTAAGTATGTACTACAAGAGCCAGGCTGGTGATGTGTGAAGATGATAAAGACTAATGGTCTGGCTGTGTCTTCCTTCAGCTCATCTGTAGGAAGCTGGATGCATCTTGCTATCTAACTGCTCTGCTCTTGCCTACTCACACTTCTGGAAGACTCCTCGTTGTAGTTGTAGGTGTATGGGGTTTGAATGAAGTATCTCGTCCTCCTGTTGGCTTTTTGGGCAGCAGCAGCATCACTTCTTGAGAGAAAAGAATTTAAAGGGCCTGAACCCAAAGCAGGAGCTGCAGGGACCTGTGGCTTGTCCACACTCTTCACTCAGCCTCAGGAAGCTCGCTCACCTCTTGGGGCTTTGTTTACTGAGAGGTGATGCTTTTGGGTTGCCTAATGCAGTAAATAAAAGCTAAATGAAACTTCCAAAGAAGTTTGGTGTTGAAGCATCACAGAAATACCACATTTAGCTTTCAATGTTAGGGTATGATATGGCTTAACAATGCTGCATGGTCTGATCTTGGTGTTCTGAGTTTGCTCCTTCTTCCTGTACAACAGCTCTTTTATGTCCTCATGAAATAAAGTAATTCATCATCCTTCTATGCACCATTCAGTTGGTACCTCTACTACCTGATGGTTTTAGCTGTGTGTGCACAGGAGAGGTGAGAGCTACGAGAGCACAGCTCATGGGGTGCCACCAGTGTGTGAGTAGGTCTTTGAGCTCCATGAACACTTGGAAGTGTATAAAATGCATCCATATGGAGACAGAGCTGGGAAAGTCCTGATTTTGCTGTGGGAGACTGATTCAAAACCCACAACTGCTCAGGGCTGTGTGAAAACCTCCTTCTGCAATGGACAGACCAAACTAGTCTGAAGGGTTTGAGATCCTCCAGATCCGAACTGAATGTACTTTCCTGTTGCCCTGATGGATTTGTATGCTCTGGGGCCTCTTGACTTGATGTTTTTTGGAGGATGAAGTCGAACTCTGGGAGTTTTAATTGTTTAATTTAATAAAACCTAACTGACACCTTGTGGTTGAGTGCTTCTTTCAGTCTGAGAGCTATCAGAGAGCCTGGAGTGGTGCCTATGGAAGCTGGGAGTCAGCAGGGGCTTGGCTGTCCCTTCCCTAAGGATCACAGCAGGCAAGGAGGGACCTTTCTACCACCACAAGTTGATGTTCAACCACACAAGGACACAGAATCCATCGCGTCCCAGGTCTCTCCTTGCCCAGTAAGTGTCAAACTGAACATCTTCCCCTTCCAGAAGCAGAGGGAAAACAATCACCTTCATTTCTGTTGTGTCCCACTGTTTCCATGCCAGGCTTTAAGGCCAGGTTGGACAGAGCCTTGGGGACATGGCCTAGTGTGAGGTGTCCCTGCTTATGGCAGGGGTTGGAACTGGATGATCTTAAGGTCCTTTCCAACCCTAACTATTCTATGATTCTATGCCCATTTAATCCCCTTTTTGGGCCAGCACGCTGTTCACGTTGGCTGAGGAGCACCCAGCTGGTCTCTAAAAAGGCTTTTCACCATGATTTAGATAAAGGGAAACCAAGGAAAGGTATTTCTCATCCTTCTTTACATTGATTTATTGCATTTTTCCCCCTCCAGCTCATTCCATCACCACTCAGGACCTGCTCCTGGTTAGTAGGGATGATCCAGCGTGTACTGAAAGATGACCTTCAGCGCCAGCCACGTTTCCTGGGCCGTTGGGATGATCTGGCTGGCAGGGAGCAGGAATCCATAGCGCCCTGTGTCCCGCAGCTCAAAGGTGAAGGAGTATTTAATGCCCTGGCTGTATGTCCAGTCAACAGTAGCTCCACTGGCTTGATCTGGGTGGAGAAACAACAGGAGAACACTGCTGAACAGGTATTTCATGGGATCTTCTGTCTAAGCTGAGGTGTGAGTGATGATTTGGGTTTATTATGGGGGAATCACTGCTGTCACCTCCCTGTTACTTACAGATGGTGGTGTAGATACTGCCATACTCGTAGCTGGTGCCATACAGAGAAGACAGAGCTGTGACTGCCTTCTCGGCTATCTCGTGCTAGGAATACACAGAAGGGAGAAAGATGAGCCAAAGGGAAACCCTGTGGGATACAACCTGCAGGAGAGGCTTTTCCTTATGCCACAGGCAAAAAGCTCCTCCTAGGAGAAGAGCAGATTCACATCATCCCAGACCCCTCTAGCCCCCCATGTCAGCCCTACCAGTTCCTCATGGTCAGGCGCTGGGGTGCGGGTGTAGCCATAGGGGTAGAGCAGGAGCTGGGAGTAGCTGTGGATGGAGATGAAAGCTTTGATATTCCCATGGTTGTTCACAAAGTCCACGATGGCCTTCACCTCGGGCTCCGAGTTGGCGTAGGGTCCATGGTACGTCTCTGAGCAGGGGCTGTTGCTGGACCCAGCCCCTGTGGAGGAGAAGACAGTGAGCACAGGGTGAGCAGTTGGGCAAAGGGACTTTTCCATTTCCATTTCCAAGTTTTTCCCACCCCTCAGCCAGTGAGGAACACTCTGGGGCTCCTCCTGGATAACTCTATGATGACTTTCAGTTGTGATCCCCATCAACACCCTGGTGCAGCCCAAACCCTCATCTGCCAAAAACCAAATCCCATCTCTTCTCCAGGGGCCATCTCTGGATCCTTCTGAGCCAGAAAAGGCCTCAAAGCTTCCACCTTGATGGTGGAACCCACCACAGGGTGAATGAGAGGGCTCTGACCTCCAAACCCTATGTTCCAGTTGCGGTTGGGGTCCACACCAACACAAAGGGAGCCCGAGTTCCTGGACCTGGTCTTGCGCCACATGCGGTTCTAGAAGGACAGAGCCATCTCAGCTGGGGGCCAGGGCTGGAGCTCCACCAGCACTGAGGGGATGGGGAGGATAATGGGTCATGGTGGTCCCCTTCCATCCCATGGAACCATGGACAAGGAGGTTTTGATGTGCAGCAGCCCCATCCAGCATGGCTGTATGGGCCAGGGCAGTACCCGCGTGTAGGTGTAGACGAAGCCATCAGGATTGGTGACGATCTCCAGGAAGATGTCCAGCTCATTCAGGACAGAGGCCAGACCCTCATCATTCTCATGATCCTGGACAATCTAGAGAGTGGATGATGGTTTATGGTCCTCATTGCCCCTGGAGCACCATCCCCTCTATGGGGTCAGCCCCCTGGCACCCATAGTTGGCTGCAGGACCTTATGGCCCATTGGGGACCTCAACCACGTCCTGGGGGTGTTTGTACCTTCTTAGCAAACCAGACCCCGCTGGCCTGTGTCACCCACTCCCGGGAGTGGATGCCGGTGTCAATCCAGATGGCCGGGCGGTTCGTGCCCCCTCTGCTGAACTGGAAGAGCAGAGGTGGGGGGGTTGGCTTTGTTCTTGGCCCCATTTCCCCCTTGGGTCACCCCATGGACCCCAAACCCTCACCTTGAGCACATAGAGGGGACGGTTCTCAGTTGATTGGCCTATCTCAATCTTGCTGACCAGGTTGGGGTTCTCGGCCACCAGCAAGTCTATGAAGGCATAGATCTGCAGGAGAACAATGGGGGGGTCACAGCCAGCTTTTCCCCTTCTCCCCCTCTGCTGCACATGGAGCAAGGCGCAAGCCCAGGATGTGATTTTTTACCCCCAAAATGCCCCAAATCTTTTGCTTTCTCACCTCATCCAGGGTATGGTAAGTGGCAAAGTTGAAGCTGTCAGTGGAGAGCACCAGTTGGCGGGGGCGATGGAGCATCTCCATCTGCTCGTGTTCCACCAGTGCCTGGGGGACAGGGGACAGGATGAGACCTTGTCCCACAGTAAAACCCACATCTCCCCCGCCTCCCCTCCACTACCACTGACCTGCAAGTCCTTGATCATGACAGAGTAGGAGATGTCATTGTCCTCCAGGTGCTCTTTGAGGGGCTGGAGGCTGGGCAGGGGCACACGGATGTCCACGGGGTGCCCTGGGACACGAGGTGCCAGCCAGAAGTCCAGCTATAGGGGGAGGGAGAGAGATGAGGGGGGTCAGAATCCCACCTTGGGCTGCCCAACAAGCACCAGCCTCTGTCTTGCTTTTCACCATTTGGTCACCATCACCCAATATCCAGCCCCATCACCCCACATCCAGCACACCCAGCCCTGCTCTACAGAGTGGTTTTGGGGTGCAAAACAAGGAATTTGGGGGTCTTAGGGGTGTCCCTAAGACCCCCCCCACCATTGCACCCATACCTGCAGCTCCTCCACGTCCTGCAGCTCATGCACCTTCTGCAGCTCCTCCTCGGTGGTGGGGACGATGCGCAGCACTTGGTGCCTGTGGGATGAGGGGGTCACCCCCATGGGTCCAGTCCAACCCCATCCCATCTATCCCAGCACATTGGGGTTTGCTCTGAGCCTCTTCCCAGGGGTATCCGTGCCTCTTTGGAGCTGAACCAGCTCCTTCTGCCCCAACCCATCCCAGCCTCCCCTCTTCACCCAGATCCTACCCAGTAAACGTCTCGGTGCTGGTGGCCACTGCCACCAGGGCAGCCAGGAGCACGAGGACCTTCATTGTCAGCCAGAAGAGCCTGTCCTGTGTTCCAGCAGCACCACAGGGCTCTTAAATCCCATGGGAATGGTGGCCCCAGCCCGGCCCCACCAGCTGTCTGCTTTCCCAGGGCAAGGGAAACCTCCCTTTCCTAGGGAAGGTTCTGGC
Source organism: Psittacus erithacus (assembly GCA_009867235.2). NCBI lineage: Eukaryota > Metazoa > Chordata > Aves > Psittaciformes > Psittacidae > Psittacus > Psittacus erithacus. Next base: position 4,713 of record WYDI02013965.1, on the reverse strand, counting down.
TGGCACCAGCCAAGGTCGGGCACTGCGGCCTCATTGTTCCCTCCTCCACAGCATTCCCAGTGCCAGCCAGATCTGTTCTGGGAAGTGGCTGCATCACCTATGGGCAGGGTGAGAGGCGGGGAGGTGCCAGAATCCCACCCCACTGGCTGCAGCACATGGCATTGGGGTGGAAAAGGGTAAATTTGGGTTGAGAAAGTGCAAAATGCAGCTTTTTATGCAGAGGACTCAATGACCTCGATGCCTAAACCACGGTTGTGGTGGTGGCAGCAGCAGAACTGGTTTGAAGCCCAGCACAGGACAGAGGTCAGAACGAGTGATGGGCATCCCAGTGCCTCAAAACACTTTGGCCCCAGCTATGCCCCTGAGGGTGCCCAAAGTCCCTCCTTGCAGCCCCCAGGGAAAGGATGATGGAGCATTGCTGCCCAAAACCCCACAAATTTGGGTCTGGTGGCATCAAAACCACTCATCTCCTCCCAGGTCCTTCAGGGCTGTTGGTTCCAATGGATGGGACATGTATGGCCGAAGCCACAAGAAGGGAAACAACCATCTGCAGGTCTGAGAGTCCTTTTTCACCCCTTTTTTTGGGATCTAGCATGGAAACATAAAGGTGCCAGCCTTAAATCCAGGTTTGTTTATTGAGAGAAGGGCCACGGCTTCAGTACGGATGCTCCAGGACGTGGACCATGATGTCCAGCAGCGCTGCCCAGGTCTCGGTAGCAGTGGGGATGATCTGAGTGCTGGGAAGGATGAAGCCATAGCACCCTGTGTCCCTCAGCTCCAGTGTGAAGGAGTATTTCACCCCGTGGTCATAGGTCCAGTCAATGGTGGTGCCATCAGCCAGGTCTGCAGGGAGAGGAGGGGAGGTGTGATCCCAACGCTGAGCATTCCTAGTGGACACAGCGCTGTGGGATGGGGAAGGGACACTTACAGATGGTGTCCACGATGCTGCCGTAGGTGTACTTTGTCCCATACACTGCAGCCAAGTCACTCACTGCCTTTTTAGCCACTTCATTCTGCAAGGGAGAGCCCCAAAGTGGTGAGACCTGGTGGAGCAAGACCTTGGGGCAGCAGAGCCTACATCCCAAAGTTTTCCAACCCCTCTGCATGCACTTTCCCCAAAACACCCTAATTTTTGATGGATGGGAAGTACATCCTGTTATCACCCTCCCGTTCTTTAGTGGTGGCCTTGGCAGTACTGGGCAATGGTTGGACTTGATGATCTTAAAGGTCTTTTCCAACCTGGTTGATTCTATGATTCCAAGAACCAAGTGATGGGCTTCAGGTTGGCTCTAACGAGAGGAGCAGCATCCTGGAATGATCCAACTGGACTTTTCCACCAAGGCTGGCACTTACAGCCCCATGTCTATGTGTTGGGACTATCTCACCAGTTCCTGGTGGTCGGGTGCGGGCGCTGTCTTGTAGCCATAGGGGTAAAGCAGCATCTGGGAGTAGCTGTGGATGGAGATGACCAACTTCACATTCCCATGGCCAAGGATGAAGTCCGCGATGGCTTTCACTTCCCTCTCGGAGTGGGCATAAGGACCACGGTAGGTCTCGGAGCAGGGGTTGCTACTGGAGCCAGAGCCTGGAGCATGGTGGAGGAGGCACCATGCAGAGAAGCTGCCCTGGGGAAGGGCTTTAGCTCCCAGGTTTCTTCTCTATAGCAGGGAGCTTTGAGGCACAAGTGATGCTCAGTGTGGGGACCTGGTGGCCCCAGCTCTCACCTCCAAACCCAGCATCCCAGTTCCGGTTGGGATCCACACCAATGCAGTGGGAGCCAGCATTGATGGACCTTGTCTTGCGCCACATGCGGTTCTAGGAGCAGATGGGGTGAGAGCATCACAGGGACGTGAATCCCACCTGCTTGGGGGGACAGATGCCACCCTCCTGCCTGAGCAGCGAGAGGAAATGGCCTCAAGCTGCACCAGGGCAGGTTTAGATGGAGCTGAGGAACAATTCCTTCCCCAGAGGGTGCTCAGGCATTGGACCAGGCTGCCCAGGGCAGTGCTGGAGTCACCGTCCCTGCAAGTGTTCACACACCGTGGAGACGAGGCCTCAGTGCCATGGGTTAGTGGTGGCCTTGGCAATGCTGGGAACGGTTGGACTGGATGAGCTTAAAGGGCTTTTCCAGCCTGGTTGATTCCGTGATCTTCAGGGAGGGGAGGAAACCACCCATCCACTATCCCACACGGGAAGGAACATCCCTCCCCTCCCCAAAACCATGGCCAGCCATGGTTGCTGGAGACAAGTCCCTGCACTCACGGAGCTGTGGGTGTAGGCAAAGCCATCCGGGTTGGCGATGATCTCCAAGAAGATGTCCATGCTGTCCAGGACGGCAGTGACAGAGGGGTCCTGGCCATACTCCTCAGCGATCTGCATGGGAAGAGGAGCAGAAGCTGCCTCAGTGTCCCTTGGGCACAAGGGATGTGACCACAGGGAGGTATAAGGATTGATGTCCCACATCCCAGGGCATATGGGTACCTTGTTGGCTGTCCAGGCACCAGTGGCTTGGGTGATCCATTCCCGGGAGTGGATGCCGGTGTCCAGCCAGATGGCTGATCGGTTGGATCCCCCGGTGCTGAACTGCATGGAAAGGGAGGGATTTCATCCCTGCGTCCTCCCAGGGCTGGCCAAGGAGAGGATTCCCCCTGTACCTACCTTCAGCACATACAGGGATCTGTTCTCATAGCTCTGCCCTATCTGGAGCTTGCTGACGAGGTTGGGATGATCAGCCACCAGCGTGTCCATCCAGTCATAGATCTGAAAGGAGGAGCTGCTGAGGCTCACCCCAGGCTTTCCCTTTGGGTTTTAGGGTATCCAGCACCAGATGGAACATGCAGAGAAGATCTGGTGCTTCCCTGGAGACCAGGGTGCTCCAGCCTGGCCTTGAATGCTTCCAGGGATGGGGCAGCCACAGCTTCTCTGGGCACCCTGTGCCAGCGCCTCAGCACCCTCACAGGGAAGAGCTTCTGCCTTAGATCTAACCTGAACTTCCTTCAAACACAGACTTTGAACCCCAAAATGAAGTTGTCTTCCAGCAAGGTGGGGAGATGCCAGGAGAGGCCACACTGCCCATGGAGGGATTCCCAGCTTCCTGGCTCAACTAAAACCTCTATCCAAGGAGGAGTGACATCTCCTGGGGGACACCTTCCACCACGAACGTCACTGCATGGATGCAAGCATGGCCTGAGCATGTCCCCACCAAGGTGAAGTGAATGCTCTACAGAGCAAAGTACCTCATCTATTGTGTGGTAGGAGGCAAAATCGAATGTGCTGGTGCTTCTCTCTGTCCTCCTTGACTTAGCCATGGCTTTCTTCTCCTCATCCAATAGTTTCTGTTCAGGAGAAGAAAAACAAGCCACCAACCAGGCTGCAGGGAGCTGGTGGGTTCTTCTTCCACCTCCTCTTGGTTTCCAACTTTCTGGACCTTCCTTTGGGATTGAACTGCAGGAGCTCATCCCGCTCCCACCACAGCCCTCACCTGCAGGTCCTGGATCATGACGCTGTAGGAAATGCCATTGGACTCCAGGAGGGTTTTGACAGCCTGGAGGCTGGGGAAGGGCACCCTCAGGTCAATCAGGTGGCCAGGCCTGGCAGGGTGACGCCAGAAGTCAACCTGGTGTGGAGGAGAGAGCTCAGCCCCATCCTGCGCTGGTGCTCATCCACTGAGCTCCACAGCACCAAAAGGGGTAAAAAGGTCTTTGGACAAGTTTTGGGGACACACATGGGTATCAGGATGGGTCAGGGGCATAGAATCATAGAACCCCAGGTTGGAAGGGACCAAGGATCATCGAATCCAAGCTTTCTAGGCAAAGCATGGCCAAGACTGGGTGTCCCAGCACCCTGACCAGCCCAGTCTGAAAGCTGATTCAAGTCAAAACCAATGCAATGACATTTTTGACCAGGATTCTCAACCTGGATATGACAATGCTGCAGCAGCCGGGGTGTCCCTGCTTTATATGAAACATGGTTGGTGGTGACCTTAGCAGTGATGGGAATGGTTGGACTTGATGAGCTTAAAGGGCTTTTCCAACCCAGTTGATTCTATGACTGTATGAAACCAAATGGCAAAGCTCAAGGTCCCCCAAGCCAACTATTATATTTATAGAGTTATGAATTCTTTATATATATAAAATGGGAAGGAAAATTGGATGTGAGGTCATAAGGAGGTCCTGGATGTCGCCAGCGTCTCTGTTTCACACCAGGGGATGCCCAGGGCCCCACCATAGCTCACCTGCAGCTCTGTCTGCTCGCTCAGTGCCCTGAGCAAGGCAATCTGCTCCTCGTTGCTGGCCATCATGCGCAGGACCTGGTCCCTGCAGGGAGGCAGAGCCGTCAGCATGGGATGGAGTCACTGGAGGGGGAAAGGAGCTGAGCTTTCAGTGTTGATGTGGTGCCATCGTGGTCTGGGTGGAGGCTGTGAAAGCTCTGCACTGGCTCAGTGGGTTGGAGAGTCCATCAGTGGTTGGAGGTTGGGTGTTAAGAGGTGAAAAGTGCAGGTTCAGAACAGCCAAGATAGGGAAAAAAAGCAAGTGCTGGAGAGCCTGAGGTGGCCTCCGTCCTTCCTTTGATCATAAGAACTCCTAAAACGTTAGGAGATACCTTATATATCAATATATTCTGCCTATATCATAGTATCATAGAATCCCAGACTGGTTTGGGTTGGAAGGGGCCTTAAAGCTCATCCAGTTCCAACCCCTGCCATGGGCAGGG
>WYDI02013964.1:0-16007 GCA_009867235.2 Psittacus erithacus | reverse complement strand
GCCGTGCCCCGCGGCTTCCCCCGCCGCCCGCCCGCCCACCGTGGCTCCCCCCCCCAGCTCGCTCTGCAAGATGGCGGCAGCAGCCGAGCGCGGCGCGGAGCTGCCCGCGGAGCCACCGCGGGGGGTTCGGCCGCCGCTGGCCCCCGAGGAGGTGGCGAAGCGCTTAGAGAGCACCCGGCGGGAGCTGAGCAACAGGCGCAAGATCCTGCTGAGGAACCTGCCCGCCGAGAGCAGCAGCCAGGTACGGCCGCCGCCGCCGCCTCCCTTCCGCCCGCGCTCCCGCCGCCTCAGGCGGGGCCGTGGCCCGGGGAGCCGGGCCGGGAGCCGCGGGGGAGCCGCTCTCCCGGGGCCGGTGTGGGTGAGGTGAGCGGCGGCCGCGCTCCTCGTCCCCGGGGAGTTGTGGGGCTGCAGCTCCGCTTCCTCCCGCCGCGGGTCCGCTCGGGCTCCTGCTCCCGGCGCCTTCTTTGTTAGTGCCGGCAGCCGCGGTGCTTGCGGAGAGCGGCTCCGGCTCGTTCCTCCCCGCGGCAGGAACCGTCGCCTTCACCCACGGGGAGTGCCGCCGGGCCGGGCTCGGCTCCCTCCTCCCCGCCTGTGGGTGCCGGGGTCGGGCCCCAGGCCGTGAGGGAGCAGCCCCAGGCCAAGACAAACGGGGGGGCAGGGAGCGGGAGGTGCGAGGGGCTACGCGCTTTTCTGCACAAGGTGTGCAAATTAGCCAGGCTAATTAGTGCGCTAATTAATTACACTTGTGTGGCTGCTGCTGAGGGGAAGCCGTGGCTGGGGAGGCCGTTAGCGGTAGTGGTGAGGTGACACCTGTGTGCTCGCCATCTCCAGATAGGCAGGGCGACTTTAAGATCCTGCGGCACATGCAGTGTCTGTGTAAAATCAAAGGTAAAAAGCTTCGAACCTGGCTGCTTTTGCCTCTGAGGTGAGCAGTGCGTGATCAGGAAAGTGTTTTCCTGCGATCTCGTAGTGGCTTAGGAAAATTCTGCTCAAATTACTGCTATTTGGGGGAAGATCGGCAAACTCTAATGCGTGTGAGTCAGATTTTGAGGTGATTTCGTTGTGCAGTCGCTTCACCCGCTCCAAATATCCAACTTGATGCACAAGTATAAAGATATAATTACAGCTTTTATTCTAAAGGGCTCCTTGTTTCTCTCTTTCTCTTTCTGAAGCACAGGCGATATTACTGCCTATGGGTAAGTGCAGCACATGTACGCTATCATTTTCGCTGCATCTCCACTAGAAAGGGGCCCTTCATGTTAGGCTCTTTGAGCGATCAGTGTAATTGGAGCCAGACTACCCAGTCTGCCGCTGCACTTGATGTTTTGTTCTCATGTATTTGGTGCCTTTCTGTTTGGCCCGTTGTAGTGTGATTGTAGGTACTTAGAGCTGTAGATTATGACACTTTTGCTATGATCCTACGCAATGTTTACATGCAGAGCCTCAGGTCTATTTATAGCAGCCTAATGGCCTAATCAATGAGCAGACTCACCACTTGGAAAGCCCTGCTAATCTTCATCGTCACTTCAAGAAGCCATCACAGTGACTGTGTTGACAGAGCGAGCTTACAGCCCTATCACAGGATGCTTGCTGTGGATAGCCAGAACAGGATCACTTTGTCTGACACTCAGACAGTTGTGTTCCTTGTTCCTGTTGCATGCAGCAGGTACTTTGTGAATTCACATGGTTAAAAGCACACCAAGCTGTCGAGTTTGGCATTGCTTGGTCAGACAGAGAATGCTACAGAGAAATACTAGCCTGAAGGTCTGATTTGGCAGCCTCAGTGTTCTGGAAGTTTGCCATCTTGTTTCGATGACTTTAAAAGTAGCACTTGGATGCCTTTTTCTCTGCGTGTAAGGTTCTAATGTGCCCCTGTTATAGGCTAGAGCAGTATCACTATGTACAGATGCTGAAACACAGTTTCAGAAGATGTCATTTTAGTTGTTAACATCGTTGAGCTGTTGGTGTTGGCATGTAGAAGCAGGATAGTTGTGCTGTAGGGATGAAGTTTCTGTCCTGGAGCAGTTTTGGAAGGGAGAAGTCTGTCTGTGGTCAGGTATGGTAAGTATACCTGTGTATTTGGCTGGCATTAAATTACCGTGAAACTTACCATTTCTTATGTGAAATGAACACCCTTGGTAAACACTGTAGATGTGTTTTGTCTGCTGGTTTCTTCTTGAATGGTTGGTTAGCCAAGTAAAATCGGACAACTATTGCTAACCTGGCCAGTTTTTTCATCACTGAGAAAGAGATGCAGCATTAAAATAAAGCAGAGGCTTCCAGAATAGGTTTTCATAACTGAAATTACCAACCTCTAATCATTGGAGTGTTGGGTTTGCTGTCATTCGTTATTATTACATGAAGAGTGAAATTAGGTAACAAACATTTTCCTGAGCCAGTTGTAGCTACATATTAACTTTATTTATTATTGTAATCTTCTCTTACCTTTGGAGTTCCACCTGTGCTAAATTCAGTTAAAACCAAATTACTCTTAAGGCCCCAGAAGAAATGTACTTTAGCCATGAAGTTTCTGAACCAGAAGCAGAGTGCCACAAGTTTGTAGTCTTAGAAACCAAACAAACAGACCTTTAAGTGTCCGAAGCATTCAGCACTTGGGGTGCTGGGTGGTGATTGTTATGGGGCAAAAGTTGCTCACATCTGAATCTCGGCAAGTGAGGTTTCTCTGTCAATGCATTTGGCAACATGTGTGCCCCTAAGGAAGTCGAGAGCCTGTTTTCAGGAGGAAGGGCAGCCTGAAGAAAGCACTTTGCAGCCTGTCACACCAAGTAAGTCAGCATTCCCATGTGAGCTTTCTTCACTGAGTGTTAGTATGAAACAAGTCCAGAGGGGGAGCAAACTAAGTCAAAGTTATGTCAAGAAGATTCTTTCTGTGTTGGGCTTTGTAGCTCAACCTGCAAATATGTCCTTGCAGGACTGGTATTTATGCAAGCGGTTCTACTACAGCCATGGAGAAAGGTATTTTTGTGACAGATCTGCAGTAAACATTTCTGTTAGCACCTTCACTGTTCTTTGAAGGCAAAGTCTGCAGGTACTGTTTAGCTGACAAGTCAGTTGAGTTTGTACTGCCCTGTCGTGGTGAAATCTTCCAGAGTTGCCAGTTAGTTCCCCGTATTCATCCTTGTCTGATTCTCCCAGCACAGTACGTGAACTGTGCGTGTTCTCAAAGGTGTGATGAGATAGTGGCCTAAAAATGGACATATACTGTTGCTGTAGCCTCCCTAGATCTTGAGATGAGGTACCATTGATATCTTTGTGTCACTTTTTAGATTGTTGAACCCATGAAATGAGACAGAAATGCACCTGTTGCTGCTGTAATTACTGTTAGCAGGGTCAGGGTTGTGAGTAAAAAGGCTTACCAAATCAATTCCTGTCATGTTTTCCCTCCCTCAATCTGATGTTTTTCTATCCACATAGCTATATGCAAACTGTATGCAAAATCTGCTCAGTATTTTGTTCTACTTAGGGGGCACTCCTCAATCTGATGTTCTTTGTCCAAAGCTCAAGGAGATGTGGTAACACACCATGTACCAAGAACGTGAGACCCCTAAATGTTGTTCTGAATGTACTTCAGATTTTGAGGTAGTACTGTAGCAGTGAATTCTGTCTTAAAGAGAATTCAGTACTGAGTATGGACCAGGCTGCATGAAGGATCACAACAGGCCCTCTTATTTCATCAAGGAATGCATCAAGAACATTACACTGCATTCCCGCATTCACAGCCTTTGGGAAGCCTTTGCAGAACATATAAACTTCGCATTCGTCTTGCAACGGTGGGGAAGTGTTACGTGCTCTTTCCAGAGTAATCATTTTATGGCTTCAGTAGGATGAAAGGCTGTAAGGAGGATCTAAGGAATCCTAGCAGGTCAGTGCTGCATGGTGTTTTACGGTAAGACAGGCAAGATTGGCCTATTGGTGTTTTGTCCGCATGAATAGCCTCTGATGCAGTGTTGTGGTGTTGTGATGTTTGTATCAAGACTCTTTGCCAAGAGAATTAAAGGTAAGCTTGGTTGTAGTGGTTCATTTTGTTCTGGTCAATGCTTGGCAATGAATTGGCAGTCTCTTGGTTGGATGTGTCTTGTGATTGCCTTGTTGTGTTTGCATCGCCTTGAACCTTCATCTCTGATGAACCAGCTAGTCTGTGTCAGTGCAAGGAATGCAATCACATGTGATGTTCAAAGGCATGTATCACAAATTAAAGGTCCTTGGAGCTATCCTAGAACTGCTCTGAGAGGCAGGAGGACTGCTCTGAGCAGAGGGAGGGTGAGAAACAATAACTTCCTTTCTCCTTTACCGGTAAGGAGGTGCCAGGAACTTCAGGATGACCAGAGTGTAAGTGAAGTTGTACCCTACTAAACGTGAAGTTTTATTTTGCTGGAGTATTGTATGGCAAATCAGTTTCTGTTTGTTTTTGTAATTACCCCAATGGATTAGAAGAATTGTTTTTGATTTCCCCCAAGTCATTGTTTTTTCCCTGTTAGTGGTTCCTTATTTAAGTGTGATAACTCCCATAGGAGCCGTGGCTGTCTCAGCTGAAGAGCCAGTGCTGTGGAAGATGCACTTGCTTCCAACCAGTTTTTTCTGTGTTTAATTATCTCTAAATGACACCATGTTACATGCACATTTCTGCTTTTCTTCTTGAACATCTGAAGCTAGGAAATGAATCTTCTAGAGGGGGTGTTCTACTTTAATGTAGGACATGAAGTAAAGTAGGGCTGATTAATTATTTTAATACTCTGTAGTTCTTCTTTGGCATGGCAGAACCTAAAGAAAGACAAAACATTGAGGTGTTGATAAGAAACTGGTTCAGTCCACCCGGGCAGGGATTTATTGTGTGTTTTGGGACTTGATGTAACCGTCCAGGTTTGGGTTTTTTCCACTGGGGTCTGTTCTTGATCAAAAGACAAATCACTTCTTAGCAGGATGCTATTTCTGGTGGGGTTGTGGGTTTTCTTTTTTGCCTTGTGGATTAACCACAGTTTTTCCTTGGTCCTTTTTGATGGAAAGCCTTTAATGAAGTTTGCTGATTTGAGGAAGTGCTCTCTCCCAATCTGTTGGATGCCAGGCGTTTAAGGAGAAGGGGCCTTTGTGTTTCAGTTAGTTCTTCGTCACACTGCCTGAACATGAAAGGCATACTTGCCGGATAGTGAGTAGCTTTCATGCCTTAGGATGTACGTGCTTTTTGATTTTCTTTATTGCTTTTCTTCTGCTTTGTGCTGTCTCATATTACCTCTTCTATGTCTTTTTCATCTTTCATTTCGCTTGCATACTGCCCAGTATACCCAGGCTGATGGAACTGATTTCCAGTTCATAGTGTTCCTTTTATCAACACTAATATGTCTCTGGAAGATCGAGAAATACATTTTTAATTCCACGTCCATCATACGTTTACTGAGAAACTGTGCTTCTGTCTTAACGTTTTCTTGTATTACTTTAGTAAAGATCTTTGAAGGGCAGGATCTTACAAAAGCGAGTCAGTTCTTAAACAAAGAGATTTGCCCCAAAGCCAGTTTATGGCCTAGAATTACAGCCTTGATTTTATTTCAGGTGTCACAGTTTGTGGCTGTTCATGGGTGTGAAGAGAGCACGTGCTGAGCTTTAGGACACTCCTGAGTGCTCACCATTCCGGGGTGCCCAGGCAGATAGACATCTGCTACACATCTTGGACTTGATCCTACAGTCGTTGCTCACCTGAGAACTGTCTTTAATACATACAGCATTGAAAAAAACCTTGGAAAATCTGTCAAACAAGAGAACATATTGTATGGTGCAGTGAGCATAATCTTTGCCATTTTGCTTGCTAGGAGCAAGGGGGGATTTATCTGGCAGTTGATGCCCAGTTGGTGAAAATTCCAGGACCTCCAATCTCTATGGTCATTAGTAGACAGGAGATGTTTAGAATTGCATTTTGCATCAGTCCTTGTGTTTTGTTATCTGACCTTTTTGTCGATGCTGTGGTCTCCACTTCTTACTCTCCAGCAGAGCCTTTGGGATTTCCCTCAGATTGTTACTTTAAACTGTGTTGATGTTCTGTTGCTTACTATCTTTTTTTTCTCGTTTTTTTGTTTCTGGTTTTATATCTGCAGTGAAATCCATGCGTTGTATCATGGAGTCAGGCATTTAGTGGTCTAAAATTAAATAAACATCCCATTATATCATTTATAAATATAAAGCGTTTTCCTCAGAAGTCCTCCACTTCCGTGTGCTTCCTGCACAACTGAAAACAAAGTCTCTTTTAGTTTTGAGATGATTTCAAACTCCTTTGTTAGCCAAACATATTATTTAGTTCAGCTACTTGAAAGATAATTGATTCCTGTTTCAAGAACATGCATGTGAAGTTTAGGCCTTCAGCTACTTAATGAGAGCCAAGTTACAGACCAGGCTTGTGGATTGTTTTTATTGGAAGCACCACCAAAGTGAACTGTAGAAATCTGGCCAGGCACCATTAGAATTGTTAAATAGTTTTGTTGCCAGAAGAACACAATCCAGTATTATATCTAGAGAGAATTTAAGGTGCTGTAGGCTTTATATACAGGGTGTGTTGTTCCAGATGGTGATTGGGTATTTCTTACATGTTTCTTCTCTTGCAGTGTGAGATCCTGGGTATGAAAAGCTGATTTTATTAGAAATGATACATTGAGCTTTATTAATTTGATAAATAGGGCAGAAGTGCCTATTAAGGACTCCCTTTCTTTGCATTTAAAGCAGTGCAGATAATGAACCATGGGGGCAGATCCTCTTGGAGACAGGAATTCTGTGTGTTTGAGAGAGGCCAATTTCAAGCTCATAGTACGTGATAAAAACTCCTGTTGACATTTTTCTACCCACAACAAGACAGGACAGGCTAAGAACTGAAGTATTGCAAGATCACTTTTCTTACGGTAATAAGTAATACATTTGAAAGCATATTCAGCCTGTATTTACTGGTGGTTTCTCTTAAACTCCCTTGAATGTAGTTGGTTTTGCTTTTTCTCCTGATTTTGAAGTATGAGCTGATTATTTTCTGGTTAGGGTTTTAATATTTACTGATGCTAAGATTAACCACCTTTCAAAGTCTGCTTACAGGAACTTTGAAGGTTTAAGGGGCTGTCTAATAGCTAAGTGTTACAGGTTACATTTCTGTTCCAAGATGTTTAGTTAGAGTTGCTGGCATGGCCCACTTGTTTATGCAAGTGCTGTTACTCTGAGCAAACCCTCTTCTCTGCTTTCTCTCCTTCTCTCCCTTCCTGCAGTATGTATCATCCTTGCTTTGCCCAGGGACACATCCCCTGGGATCTGGCTGTCAGGGACTGTTTGGGCACAAACACACCTCTGTGCCTAAGAATTGGTGCAGATTTCTACATCAGGTTCAGGAGCCAACTGCAAATCACTCCTTGGAGCCCTGATAGGCACCTCTATAAACAGTGTTTGTGTTAGAAGCTTCACAGGATCCACAGCTGCAGTATGTCTACCACATAGCTTTATAGCTGCTTACAAGTTTTGGTGTCAAAATATTATCGTCTAGCCTAACATTCAGTGTGTGACTCTCATGGCAGCTCGACCTGCACCATGCTGGTGATGTGGCCGTTTTGTTTAGACTTAATATGGTGCAGTTAAACCAGTTAAATCCTGATTATTGATGGCAAAAAATAGAGGATACTTTCCAGGGAGTATTCTGGGCACACTTGCCTGTTGGTTGCAAGAATATTCATCGAAAGAATGAAAATCTGTTGAAGTGAACTTGAGCAATTATAGAAACTTGCTTTATAGATTCCTTTATAGAAGAAGGAAAAATCCTTTAGGAGAAGCAGTATTGTAAATGTTATGTGGAAAAAATACTGATAGTGGTCAGCAAGTGGTTTGGATGTGGATGCTGTGACCATGGGCAAAGTGGTGGCGCTTGGGGGTAGCAGCTGCTGCTCGCATGTGGTGCCACCACCAAGTCTATTACTACAGTTTTACTAAACTTCATGTGATAGGAAGTGGTGAGTGCTTGTGTTGTTGCCCAGCACGAGTACCATGGTAAGGATAACCTGGGAGGGTGAAAAAGTTGTACTACAGCAGAGCATGGGTCAGTGTGATGGCTTCTCCATGGGTGTATGCCATGGTGGTGGTAGGTCCTGGCATGGGCAGAAGGTTAGTGTAGCTGAGTCAGGGGTGTGGAGACCGGGTGCTCCGGGTGCATGAGCCAGCAGGAAGTTGGGAATGGGAATGGGAATGAGCCACGGCTGTTTGTTTCTGCTATGCTCAGGGAAACAGCCCTCTGCTTGCATTCCGTACAGGTTAACAGGGTCGCACCAGGGAATATACCTGACTTGGATGACGCGTTTCTCCTGGAGTAAACGCTACTTCCTGGCCCAAATGCTGGGTAGCTGCATACACCAGAGGGACCAAGTACATTCAGTGCTGTTGGTACACATTCTTTGGTGACACGCAGCAGAACCTGGATAGGAACAGTGGGTAAAGTGTTCTTGTTACTTTCCCTGATGGTTCTGTCTCTGAGCTGTGTGGTAGCGTTCATTCTTTTCCAGCAGACCCAAGTGTTGAGTGATGTTGAAGGTAAAGTTTAGAGAAGTGCCTGAATTCAAAAGCTGGCTTAGTAATTATGAAAATATTATGAAGAACCTTAGTTTGATGCGCGCAGGTATTTACATATCTGATTTGAAGGAATATATATTTGTTCAAGAGCTGGCACAGTGTGTTTTGTTTTTAATTGTCACAAACACTTCATGTGAAAAATGCTTTCAGTGAAGAACAACAAAACCCAGTTCCAGAGGCAAAGGTCTGCACCCTGCTATGGGGGCCTGAGAGCAGAAGACCAGTCGCCTTCCAGGAAGCCTTGAATTAGGTTTTCGTTTTAAATCTTCTTTATGTTCTCAGCATTTTTCACGTGAGACCTCATAATAATCCACAAAGATGTGTTCAGTGCAGGCTGTTTTCTCTCTCAATTCAAGTTTCAAACAGTTACTGGGAAATCATGTGGAGTCATCTGATTCACAAACGACTTTCAAAAGAGTGAAAGACTATTTCCTGCTACTTAATCCTATGAAACTTTCAGAGTTACTCTTGTAACATAATATAGGAAATATAAAAGGTCAGTGTGTCCCCTTTTTTTGAAGTGGGACAGAAATAACTTCTTTGGAGTGTTCAGTGCCACAATACAGCTGAGCTGTACAAAACTGTGCAGAAGGTGTCTCCTCAGCCTCTCATGACTGAGATGAACTAGGCTCTGATTCTTGTTTGAGAGATGTCCACAGTCAAATCTTCTGCTAGCCTTGAATATTTGAATTGTGCCTGGTCTGTTTTGCTCTTCAGAAGCCACATCCTCATCACATCCCATGAGAGGATGTCTGGGAGCTGGAGAAGAGCTCCCATATTTTATTAATGCAGTATTTGACAGCTGTTAAGTACTGAAACTAGAGATTGGTGCCTGCTTGACTAAAAGGTATATACCTGATACCGGTCACAGAGAACCCAATTAACCTTTAGGCTATATATATTGTATTAGCAAACTGACATGTAGGCTGGGCAACTGGAAATAGGCTGCAGTTAAACTTTCACACAAAGCTGGTTGATTATTTTGCTTACACAAATGGCCTTTTGGTATTGTGTATGGGATTTATCCAACTAAACCAATCCAGGTTACTACTTGTGGTTTCTTCTTGGAGAGGATTAATGTTCACCTCTGCATCCTCACCACTGAACTAAATTGTAGGTTTTGTTGGGCATGTGGATACACCTTGCTCTTGGTGAGGAGTAGCTATAGCAAACCAGTACACACTTCTTACACTTGCTCCTATACCATCCCTCCCACACTCCTACTCTCTTCCCATTAATTAATAGGCGTAAATAATGCTCTTGGGATGGCTTCCTCATTGAGCATCTGTGCAGTAACTGATAGAAGATACTTTCCAGGGGTATTTGAGACACAGTTATCTATCTGCTAGTTGAAAGAATATTTATTGAAAGAGTAAAATCTGTTAAAGTGAACTTGAGTGCTTACAGGAAACTAAAGCAACTGTTGTATTTCATGACAGCATTGCCTGCCCGCAGTAAACTGCATGGTGTGATGCTGCCGGTATTTCTTGTCTGTGTGGTATTTTAGCTGTACTCAGAGACATTGTTGGGGTTTTGCTATTGAATGAGCTGTGATGTTATTTGTCTTTATCAGAAGACACTCAACAGGAGACCCTGTTGTGCTTATGTGACTTTATATAAAGAAAAGTAAATTAATCAAACTCAGTAAGACAGTTTTTCATGTGATTGCTGCAATAGTCTAACCAGCTCTAAAACCAAATGTTTGATAGTGTTTCTATGGTGAAATCTTTTGTTTATTGTGAAAGTTTTTTGTTTGGTTTGGTCTTTTTTAATGAAGATGAATTTATACGCTTATGTGGTCTGGTGAGTTTTTTTCCTGATGTTACTTGTACTTTTCTCTTTCAGGAAATCCATGACTTATTTAAAGATTATGAAATCAAGTACTGTTACGTGGACAGAAATAAAAGAACAGGTAAGAATTTACAATCTTCCAGTGTCATGCATTTCAATTCTGTGGTGAAATTAGTGAGGAACATCATCTGCCGTGTATGAAATCATTGACTTCTCTGCCATCACATAGCCTCATTGTCCCTCAGTGCCTTTTTTGGCTGCGTAGTTTGTGCTCTTCTATGGAAACCTGTGGAAACCTGGAAACTCCACTGATGTTGGCCAGAAGTAGGTAGGTCCACTGTGGTATATCGCAGCGTATTCCTTGAGTGAGCATCTCTTTGGGACCGAGCTAACTTAACTGTCTGGTTTCCTTGATGTACTGGTCCTGGGCCTCTCCTAGGGCAAAACACATGTGCCTGTGACTTGATCAGAGGAAAATATACCTAGCTCCTGATGCATTTGTGCCAGGTAATACAAGCCACAAGCTGTTATTTCATTCTTTGAAGCAATGTCCTGAATTAATTCCTGGATTATTGAAGTCTAAGCCTCCGTTTACAAATGAAGTCTCTAAATAGGGGATTCATGGAGTTTTAGTGCTTGTGAGGTACAGAAATGAACAAATATTTCTCTGCATGTTCTTGTCCTTCCAGATCACCAGAGGTCCCACAGCCAGTTTTCAGGACAAAATCTTGATGCAGTAGCTGTTATAGATTGATACCAGGATTCTGTGAGGATAAGGGTGTTTCTTGACCTCTACCTCTAAGGAGCAAAAAATTTGTGCTTTACTGTCTCATTATCTTGCAAATTTGATTTCTGACTCTGGAATAAGGTTAGTTTGTATGAGGGAGGGGTACTATAGTCTATAACAATAGACTGAACATCTGGGTTCAGCATGAAAGGAAATACTTGAAAATACTTGGAAAGAGTGAGAGCAGAATAAAGTAATTTAATGTAGTTGCCCTCATATATAACTAGTTTTTTACTATGTATTGGGTTTGGTTTTCAAGTGTATACTTGTGTCTGTGTATATGTGTAGTACCTTGCCTATTCATACGATTTACTGCGTGACAGTGACAGGAATACACTGCAGGTGCTTCATTTTTTCTTGGCTTCTTACTTGGGTAATTAAATTACTTTATCTCTGGGTTCATAAAGGCTATAAAACTATCTTCAGAGGCCCTATTGACTCAGAATTAACATTATTGTCCAATCAAGAAAGTTCTCGAGCCTCTCAGCTCTTCCGACTCATGGTCTTTATCTTACAGACTATTTTTGATGTTAGTTTTGCTGTGCAAGAGGCAAAGGTTCTGCTCATGGTTATGACTGTGTCTGGGGGTGTTCTGTTTATATTCACTCTGTCTTGGCCAACAGACACAACAGAACAGTCATCCACCCAAAGATGGACATACAGATTGTAGTGTGAACTATTGGTATAAGGAATTCTATTTGTGTTGAGGTTTGTACTTGTGGGGTTTGTTTTTGTTTTGTTTGGGTTTGGGGTTCTCTTAGCTAGATTTAGTGCTTTTTTAGTTTAATGGGCATATTTGGAACTTTGTAGACTCTGTAGAATCCAGGGTTCCAATTAGAACTTCTAAATTCTCCCGCAGTTTCACTGGATTCCACAAACTAATTTAAGATAAATGATAAACTTGGGGAAGTAGCTCTGAATGACCTCAAACATTGGGGAAAAGACTCAATGAAGGCTTCGTCTTCTATCCATATCTTCTATGTAACTATACTTGGAATACCAAATAGTATCCTGTTAGGGAAGTACGTGATGCAGTGTCAAGATACTGGAGAGCAAAATAACGTAAATCGGAAGTGCCATTTTATTGTATTTGAGAAGCAAGTTGCCAGCTTCCACATACTTCTTGATCTGAGCACTGATACACGTCTTTCATTAGAAGAGATTGTAAAGCGCTCTACGAAGGCATTGACCACGCTGCGGGAGTCGTCTGGCTGCCCACAGGACCTGCATGGGGAAGAGATACAGTGGGGTTTGGCACTCTCCATTGCCCATGAGTGTGGGCACCTTTTGGCTCTCTATAGGATGAGAACACGGTACAGGTATTATGGGTTTTGTGGAAGTCCCTTTATCGACAGCTGTCTGTTCCTTCCAGCTGCTTGTGTGGACATGGCATGTTCTAGAGGTGATGACTCTTGGGTGCTCCCAGTGTCCATAGATCCAGTCACCTAACTGTAGTACACCTACATTGCGTGGTGTAATTTGGCCTTTCCCTACAGCTGTGGGCATCTTCTCGAAGATCTGTGCTCATACACAGGGTACAGACATGGTAAGTGCTGCGGAGGACCATTTCTCTATAACTGTGGCTAACTCTGAGCTTCCTCTTGGACCTGGATGAGAGACATATACAACAGGTGTATTGATACACCATTGCGAATGAGCGTGAGCATGTTAAGACTGTAGAATAAGGACAAGGTTACAGAGTGGCTGTTAAAGAGGTCCCTTTCTCTGTGGGTTCACGTAGCGCCTGACTACATGAAAGACTTGGCTGTAGAAGACTTACAGTACTGGCTGTAGCTGTCACTTTGTTGTGGGCACCTTCTCATAGACTAATGTAAGTGGAGGTGTTAGAAATGGTGTGGATGTTGTGGAGCTCCCATTGTCCATGGCTGCGGGCATCTTCCTTTGCTGAGATGCCTTTGTCCGTGGCTGTGGAAACCTCTGTGCTTTCTGTTGGACGTGGATGCAGGACAGATACAGTGGCTGCTTTGGTTCTGCAATCCCCGGGAGCATATTCTGTCTATAGGGTGAGGACGAGCTTACAGAAGGAGTGGGTGTTGCAGAAGTCCCTTTCTGCATGGGCGCAGGTGCCGTCTGGCTGCATGAGCGACCTGGATGTGGAAGAGGTATGTCAGTGGCTGTAGCTCTCGCTTTGCCCAAGGCCGTGGGGGAGGATGTGTTAGAGATCCTGCGGGTGCTGCGGAGCTCCCTTTGTGCGTGGCTGCGGGCTCCTTCTTACTTGCCTATCCTATGTGGCCTGTATGGGTTACATATACTTTAGGAGATGGAACTCTCCTTTGGCCCTGAGTGTGGGCGCCATTTGGCTATCTTTGGGATGAGGACAAGATTTGAGAAAGGTTGTGTGTTGCAGATGTGCCTTTCTCCTGGGTGCAGGTAGCATCTGTGTGCATGAGAGCCCTGGTTGTGGAAGACTTACATTAGTGGCTGCAGCTGTCGCTTTGCTGTGGGCACCTTGTCGTAGAGTGTGGTATGCGGAGGTGTTAGAGATGCTGTGGATGCTGCCGAGCTCGCCTTGTCCATGGCTCCGGGCATGTTCCTTCTGCCAGCGTTGCCTGGGTGGGGAAAAGGTAGTTTAGGTGGTGTGACTCTTGCTTTGGCCCTGGGCACTGGCACCTCTTCCTGTGTGTCGGATGAGGTAGGGGCACAGGTAGGTGGGTGTTTTGGAGCCTCTGAGTCTTTGGTGTCGCGTCTCCTCCTGTGCCAGTGTGGGCTGCTGCAGCTTTTCGTAGGGGTCCGTTGCGGAGGTTGTGGCTATGTCCTTTGTGGAGTGGTCTAGGTGTGTTGGAGACGACGTTGGCATGCCATGAGAGTGCTGCTGCCGGGATCCATTTGAGTGCTTTGAATGGGAGAGGACCTTAAGTTTTCCCTTGCGCATCCTTTTGCGAGGCTCCTTGCAAACCCAGGTTGGGGAGATGCTAGGACTCCTTACCTGTGCCACAGGGCACTGAGAGCTGTCTGGCAGACTGTTGGGGTGGGAGCATCCAGGATCCCTGGTCTGGTTGCATCCCTATCCTGGGGCCTGTGTGGAATTGTCCGGCGCAGCTGCAGAGGACAAATGAGTGTGCATTGCTGTGGGCAGCGATGCCGCTGCCGTGGCGTTCCCCTGCATAGCCTGTGGTCTCAGCGCTCCCTCTGGTGCCTCCACTGGTGCCATTCTGGGCTGGTGCAGCTCTTTTTGTACTTGGTTGTGGCCTCCGATGAGCATTGTGTTGCCTGTTGCATGGCCATGAGAAGAGCAGGACTGGTGCTGGAGGTGCCTTTGTCCGTGGCTGTGGAAACCTCTGTGCTTTCTGTTGGACGTGGATGCAGGACAGATACAGTGGCTGCTTTGGTTCTGCAATCCCCGGGAGCATATTCTGTCTATAGGGTGAGGACGAGCTTACAGAAGGAGTGGGTGTTGCAGAAGTCCCTTTCTGCATGGGCGCAGGTGCCGTCTGGCTGCATGAGCGACCTGGATGTGGAAGAGGTATGTCAGTGGCTGTAGCTCTCGCTTTGCCCAAGGCCGTGGGGGAGGATGTGTTAGAGATCCTGCGGGTGCTGCGGAGCTCCCTTTGTGCGTGGCTGCGGGCTCCTTCTTACTTGCCTATCCTATGTGGCCTGTATGGGTTACATATACTTTAGGAGATGGAACTCTCCTTTGGCCCTGAGTGTGGGCGCCATTTGGCTATCTTTGGGATGAGGACAAGATTTGAGAAAGGTTGTGTGTTGCAGATGTGCCTTTCTCCTGGGTGCAGGTAGCATCTGTGTGCATGAGAGCCCTGGTTGTGGAAGACTTACATTAGTGGCTGCAGCTGTCGCTTTGCTGTGGGCACCTTGTCGTAGAGTGTGGTATGCGGAGGTGTTAGAGATGCTGTGGATGCTGCCGAGCTCGCCTTGTCCATGGCTCCGGGCATGTTCCTTCTGCCAGCGTTGCCTGGGTGGGGAAAAGGTAGTTTAGGTGGTGTGACTCTTGCTTTGGCCCTGGGCACTGGCACCTCTTCCTGTGTGTCGGATGAGGTAGGGGCACAGGTAGGTGGGTGTTTTGGAGCCTCTGAGTCTTTGGTGTCGCGTCTCCTCCTGTGCCAGTGTGGGCTGCTGCAGCTTTTTATAGGGGTCTGGAGCTGACTGTGTCATTAACCCTATTGTGACATGGACTATTATGATCTGTCCTTTGGCTATGATGCAGTGATGAGATCATGAGTGCCGGTGACAGGATCCATTTTGAATACTTCCAGTGGGATAGGATTTTAGAGTTTCCCTTTGCACATTCCTTTGCCAAGGTTCTCGAATGGCAGGATGGGGCAGAGCCCAGGAGTGTTTTACCTGTGCTACAGGGCACTGAGAGCTGTCTGGCAGACTGTTGGGTTGGGAGCATCCAGGAGCCCTGGTCTGGTTGCATCCCTATCCTGGGGCCTGTGTGGAATTGTCCGGTGCAGCTGCAAAGGAGAAATGAGGCTGCATTGCTGTGGGCAGCCCCAATGCCTTGGTCTTCCCCTCCACTCTTATGTAAATTGCCGTGTCTTAAACATGCATAATGTTACATAAACTCTGAAATGGAAATTTACTGTTCAAGTCTGTCCTGAGGAGGCCACGGAGATGCTACGAGGGCTGGAGCAGCTCTGATCTGGAGCCAGGGTAAGATAGCTGGGCTGCGTCAGCCTGGAGAATAGAAGGCTCCTGAAGGGGAGACCTTAGAGCAGCTCCAGTGCCTAAAGGGCTGCAGGAAAGCTGGAGAGGGGCTTTGGACAAGGGCCTGTAGGAACAGGCCAAGGGGAATGGCTTTAAGCTGCCAGAGGGGAGACTGAGATGAGCTCTTAGGCAGAAGCTCTTCCCTGGG